>CAUYRH010109380.1:0-17555 GCA_963574655.1 Perodicticus potto | reverse complement strand
TCACAGCAACCTCCAATTCCTGGGCTCAAGCGAGTCTCCTGCCTCCGCCTCCCAAGTAGCTGGAACTACAGGCGCCCGCCACAACGCCCGGCCATTTTTTGGTTGCAGCCGTCATTGTTGTTTGGCGGCCCAGGCTGGATTCGAACCTACCAGCTCAGGTGTACGTGGCTGACGCCTTAGCCCGTTGAGCCACAGGCGCCAAGCCATTTTATACTATTCTTAAAGCCCAGATCTCTTCATTCTTTGTATTTGAGAAATGCATGCTTATTGTTTTTTTTTTTTTGTAGAGACAGAGTCTCACTTTATCTTCCTCGGTAGGGTGCCATGGCATCTCACAGCTCACAGCAACCTCCAGCTCCTGGGCTAAGGCGATTCTCTTGCCTCAGCCTCCTGAGTAGCTGGGACTACAGGCGCCTGCCACAACACCGGCTATTTTTCTGTTTTTGCAGTTCGCCCGAGGCTGGGTTTGAACCTGCCACCTTCGGCATATGGGGCCGGCACCCTACTCGATGAGCCACAGGCACTGCCCTCATGCTTATTCTTATTTCCCCTTTAGACAAGGCATTCCTCAAGGGTAGAGCTCATCTTTCTATTTTTCCTAGTACCTAGTGTACAGCACCTTGTACATAGTGGATATTTAATATAAGGCTCTTAAATTCATAAATATGTCACATTTTTGGAGACACTGGGTATTTGAAGAGAAGCATTAATATCATTAGTCAACTCAGAGAAGGGTTTTGTAGCTAGGCCTTTTCAGGTTTACTTACTCGCTCTTTTAACTGCATTACTTCTTTGTCTTTTTGTTGCTTCCACTGTCTAAACTTCTCAGCATCCTCTTTCATCTGACGCATTAACTGTACCCGTTGGATTTTCATCATCTGTAAGAAAAAAAACCAGTACAAGTATTAGTTATCTGATCTTTATTCTAGGTTGATACACAGATGGATAGACTTACCATTAAGAAGAGGGAAAACCAGAGGTAAGCTGAGAAAGCCATCAACAGATTTTCTGATTAGGCTTCTAATACTCTTTGCTATGCTTACAGAAGGTTTTCAAGTATAGACTACACAAATAAACACTCTTAAGAAATAAAATAAAAATGTACCTATGAGCTAAATCCGGTCCCAAATTTACTATATATAAATGAAATTTTAAGAAACTATCTACTAAGCCTCACGGACAAATCTACCTAGTAACCACTGTATTCTAAATGTTTCAGTATAAGTGGCCTGTAACTACTGATGCAGGACATTTGGCGCCCCGGCCAGCTTAGCGGAGCTGGCAGACCTGCCGCCTCCACCTTGGTGGTGTCAGTGCGGCGGCAGCGCGGCTGAGGAACCAGCAGGCTGTATGATAGGCAAGGAGGGGGACCTCCAACCCCGCCACCAGAGGCTTCAATAGCCACAAAGGCCGGACAACTGCCGAGGAGACACCTGCACCTTGGTGTCTCCTTCAGTTTACACTTATGACTAAAGACTGAACCTCTATTTCCGATGCCTAGGTCAATTACATGTGAATTTCCTAGGCTTCAATTCCATGAATGGACTCTGTCCATTCATTAATACATTCATTCACCTTGCCCCGGGGGAAGGAACTGTGTTCATTCATTGATACATTCATTCACCTTGCCAGGTGGAAGGAACTGTGTTCATTCATGGATACATTCATTCACCTTGCCCAGGTGGAAGAGACTGTGTTCATAAGAACCCAAGCGCCTATTTATACCCCGAGACTAAAAGCCTAAGCGCCGAGACGGGGAAAGACCGGGAGAACAACGGAGAGAGCTTTTGTCTTCCCACTTGAGTTCTCTCTCTATCAGGAGCTTTAGTGTTTTTTGTGTTCTTTTCTGTAAATAAATTCTGTCTTACCACTGATCTGTGGTCCGCGGGTTTATTCTTCAAATCACCGAGACCAAGAACCTGAAATTCCGGCATCACTACCATTTGTGGATTTTACAAATTATACGTTCGATAACTGAGCATTTTCTCTAGGTGTCTGTCATCTTGCTAGTACTTTATGAAGTTATGCCACATGATCATGGAAAGTGATCATGATATTAATATCACCTCTAAATATGGAGATGCCTTTGCCTTTTGGTTTCAGAGAATCTAACATTAAACTCTGAATGCTAAACTCTGCAAAACGAATGTTTGTGGAGATTCACACATTTGAAATGATTGCCCTGCCTACTACTTTCTCACCTGAAAACACCTCTGTAGTATAATTCTAAATGCAACATCTGTTGTTTGTAAATTCCAATGAGGTAAATGCAAGGATGAGAGTTTATTACCTGTATCTCCTGGTTAAGTTTGGAGACAGTATACTCTGTGGATTCCTTCAGTTTCAGAAGTTTGGACTGTTCATTCAGCTTCTTCTTCAGATCAGCTATTTGACCCTCTAGCTCCTGGAGACGTTTGCGGCGGCGCTCACTCAACCTATACACAGATGCTGTAGGAGTGAAGACTACCAAGGGTAAAGCCTGACTTCAAAAGACATACTAGACTCCCAGGTTCACAACCTTGATATATACAAAATAGGTGACTAGTCACCTAGCCATCTTAAAAAAAATACAACCTAGGGTGGCGCCTGTGGCTCAGCGAGTAGGGCACCGGCCCCATAGACTGAGGGTGATGGGTTCAAACCCGGCCCCGGCCGAACTACAAAACAAAAAAATAGCCGGGCGTTGTGGCATGTGCCTGTAGTCCCAGGTACTCGGGAGGCTGAGGCAAGAGAATTACTTAAGCCCAAGAGTTGGAGGTTGCTATTAGCTGTGTGATGCCACGGCACTCTACAGAGGGCGATAAAGTGAGACTCTGTCTCTACAAAATAAATAAATAAATAAATAAATAAATAATACAACCTAAATGGCATCAATAATAAGAGCTTAAAGAATAGAACAAAAATTTTTGAGTATGCACAATCTAACTACCTCAATATAACACCCCCCATACACACACAATCTGTAACAAAAGGAGGGTTCTTTGAAGGCATTTCACTTCACTTTAGCAGTAATTCTGATGATCATTACACAATTTTGAGATAGAAAGTAGACAATTAGGGTGGTGCCTGTGGCTCAGTGAATAGGGTGCCAGCCCCATATACTGAAGGTGGAAGATTCGAATCCAGCCCCAGCCATACTGCAACAAAAAAATAGCTGGGCATTGTGGCAGGTGCCTGTGGTCCCAGCTACTTGGGAGGCTGAGGCAAGAGAATCACCTAAGTCCAAGAGCTGGAGGTTGCTGTGAGCTGTGACGCCATGGCATTCTAACTGAGGACAACAAAGTGAGACTCTCTTTTTTTTTAAAAAAAAAAAAAAAGAAAAAAAGAAAGAAAGAAAAGAAAGTAGATATTCAGCATAACTTTTAAGTACATGAGTGTTTTAGACTCAACAGAGAGAAAAGACAAGAGTCATTGACTGAAAAGAAGGTAGAATAGCCAGTAGGATGTTCTGGTTATCTGTCTTGGTTTTATTTTCAACTAATAAGGAATGGCTAGATTAATTTTTAAAATCACTAACCTGAAAATTAATTCTATACACTAATTTACCATCAGTGCAGAGACAAGGAAATAACTGCTGTCTAGTATATTTGATAATCTTTCAAAAGCCAGCTCAAATGCTAACTTTATACAAAGCCTTCCAGGATAATAACAGTCTGAATTGATATTTCTTATTTCTGAACTCTTTCTTTATTTTCTTTCTTTCTTTCTTTCTTTTTGGATACTTTGTTGTCCTCGGTAGAGTGCCGTGGTGTCATAGCTCATAGAAATCTCCAGCTCTTGGGCTTAGGCAATTCTCTTGCCTCAGCCTCCCGAGTAGCTGGGACTACAGACGCCTGCCACAACGCCTGGCTATTTTTTGTTGTTGTTGTCGTTGCAGTTTGGCCAGGGCTGGGTTTGAACCTGCCAACCTCGGTATATGGGGCCAGCACCCTACTCCCTGATTCACAGGCACCGCCCTATTTCTTAACTCTTAACATAATTACTGCCTAAGAAATTTCTTTGGCTACTAATTGTGTGCTATTTTGGCATTCTTTTACTGTCATCCTAAGGGGTATTTTTTTGTTGTTGTTTTGTTTTTTTGAGACAGAGTCTCACTCTGTCACCCAGACTAGAGTGCAGCAGTACAATCACACAGCTCACTGCAACTTCCAACTCCTGGGCTCAAATGAACTTTCTGCCTTAGCCTGATGAGTAGCTAGGACAGGTGCATACCACCATATCTGGCTAAATGTTATTAGTGCTCTACTCCTCTATTCCCTCCAGAGCTCCTTACACATAGTAGGGACTTCAATAAACATTTATTGACTTTATTCTTACTTAGCTTGGTTGACATCCTTTTTTGCAGTCTGAAGTTCAAGAACCAATTCTTCCTTTTCTTTTTGAAGATTGATGACGTCTAGTTCTAGATTTTTAATGTTATCCTAGAAAGGTTATAGGTCAGAGAGAAAGAAGGTGTTACTTAGCACAGGAAGAAAATTGCTTCAGCATTCCACATCTCAAAGAACTATGTATTAAATTTTACTACTTCAATTATACATTAAAATCATTTATTCTTAATTTCACAGAGACTATGTGGTTAAGAAAGTTTGGAATCTAAAAACCTGGGTTTGAATCTTTTTATTTTTAGTAAAGAGGAATTTATTTATTTATTTATTTATTTATTTATTTATTTGAAACAGAGCCTCAAGCTGTCGTCCTGGGTAGAGTGCCATGGCGTCATAGCTCACAGCAACCTCCAACTCCTGGGCTTAGATGATTCTCTTGCCTCAGCCTCCCGAGTAGCTGGGACTACAGGTACCCACCATAACACATGCCCGGCTATTTTTTGTTACAATTTGGTTGGGGCTGGGTTCGAACCCGCTACCCTTGGTATATGGGGCCGGCAGCCTACCCACTGAACCACAGGTGCCACCCATGGGTTTGAATCTTGACTGTCACACTATCTAAGTATCTGTTTTCTTTCTTTCTTTCTTTTTCTTTTTTTTTTTTTTTTTTTGAGACAGTGTCTCACTGTTGACCCAGGGTAGAATATACTGGGGTAATCTTAGATCACAGCAAACTCAAACTCCTGGGTTCGAAGGATCCTGCTACTTCAGCCTCCTAAGTAGCTGGGTCTACAGGCACCTGCTACAATGCCTGGCTAGTTTTTCCTATTTTTAGTAGAGATGGGGTCTCACTTTTGGTCAGGCTGGTCTCAAACTCCTGAGCTTAAGCGATCCACCCATCCCGGCCTCCTAGAGTGTTAGGAGTACAGGCGTGAGGCACAGCACCCAGCCACTACCTAAGTATCTTAAGCAAAGTCACTTTATCTCTCTCTCTTTTTTTTTTTTTTTGAGAAAGAGTTTTACTTTGTTGTCCTCGGTAGAGTGCTTTGGCATCACAGCTCACAGCAACCTCCAACTCCTGGGCTTAAGTGATTCTCTTGCCTCAGCCTCCCAAGTAGCTGGGACCACAGGCGCCTGCCACAACGCCCAGCTATTTTTTTGTTGTTGTTGCTGCAGTTTGACCGGGGCTAGGTTTGAACCTGCCACCTTCGATATATGGGGCCAGCGCCCTACTCACTCACTTCATTTCTTTTAGCATTAGTTTTTATGCAGAAAAGAGTTTATACTGTAGGCTTGAGACTACTATCCTTAAAAAGGCCTACTTGTCAGGATGGCCATAGTCTCGTATTTTGGTAGGGTTCCCACTATTACCTAACTGATAAGAGAGGCTTACAATGCCTAAAGTGTATAAACAATATGATTTATCCTGAAATCCTTTTTGTTTCTGGGAGTCAAGAATTTTGGTATGAATAAGGCAGAGAATGACTACAGGACTGACCCCTGGTAAAAATCCTGGCCTCCTAGGCTCAGGGTAGCCTCTCTGGTAGATAGTATTTCATATGTGTTTTAATAATCCACCACTGGAGAAATGAAGTGCTTCCTGTGACTCCCTGGGAGAAAATTTTTAGAAGCTTATACCTGAGTTCCTCCAGACTTTGCCCATGTACCTTTCTCGTTGCTAATTTTTCTTTGTATACTTTCACTACAATAAATCTCAACTATGAATATGACTATATGCTGAGTCTTAGTCAATCATTGGACCTAGGGGTGGTTTTAGGGACTCACAAAAGTTTCCCTATCATGTAAATAATTAACAATAACACCTACTTCACAGGGTCACTGGGAAAAGTAAATAAGATAAAAAGGTAAAGACATTTTATGAACTAAAGAGCTACACAAATATTCTCATATTCAGAACGTTCAAGCTTATTTATTCAATAGCAACTGTAATTCTGTACACATTTAGGAAACTGACTAAATGAGTGGTTGAAATTCAAGAAAATTATATGCAGGCCCTAGACCAGTGGTTCTCAACCTTCCTGATGCCTCCTCATGCCGCAACCCTTTAATACAGTTTCTCATGTTGTGGTAATCCCCAACCATAAAATTATTTTCGTTGCTACTTCATAACTGTAATTTTGCTACTGTTATGAATTGTAATGTAAATATATGACATGCAGGATGTATTTTCATTGTTACAAAGGGGTTGCGACCCACAGGTTGAGAACTGCTGCCCTAGATCAATATGGGATTGACACTGAGAAGCAGAGGCAAGTTAGGTGGGCTATATTACAGAGAAGATTTCTAAATAGGATAGAGCTGTTTTCTAAGCAATGAACTAAGCTACTTCATTATAACCTATAAATATCAGTTTCATTGCTTTATATTTAAAATAGTGACATGAGTGTGTATGTGTGCGTGTGTAATATGGACAATTAAGTTCACAAAATCATCCTAGAAAAAATGGTATATACCTCAATGCTAACTACACTATAGTCACCTTTGATGTACTCCCCTTGGCCATCTGGGACATCTAGTGATAGTCAGCAATGATGTATATAGTACTTTTTCTAGGATGAGTTTGCAAACTTAACTGTCAGACCTTGTACAACGAGAGCTGTGATGGCCATCCAAATAAAGAGCTCCAAAATTGTTTTGAAGGGTGGCCTAGGTGCTCACATTGGAGCATAGCTTCGCAAGGGGAGCACTTTGAAGGTGACCATAGTGATATGCGGCAATTAGGTATGTAGCACTTTTTCTAGGATGAGTATGCGAACTTAATTGTTAGACCTCATATATATTCTTTTTTTTTTTTTTTTTTTTGGTAGAGACAGAGTCTCTCTTTATAGCCCTCAGTAGAGTGCCATGGCATCACACAGCTCACAGCAACCTCCAACTCCTGGGCTTAGGAGGAGATTCTCTTGCCTCAGTCTTCCAAGTAGCTGGGACTACAGGCGCCCACCACAACGCCCAACTATTTTTTTGTTGCAGTTTGGCCGGGGCCGGGTTTGAATCCACCACCCTTGGTATATGGGTCTGGCGCCCTACCCACTGAGCCATAGGTGCCGCCCTATTCTTTTGTTTTTGAAGAGATAGGGTGTTGCTCTGTTGCCCAGACTACAGTGAAGTCGCACAGTCATAGTTC
Source organism: Perodicticus potto (assembly GCA_963574655.1). Lineage (NCBI taxonomy): Eukaryota > Metazoa > Chordata > Mammalia > Primates > Lorisidae > Perodicticus > Perodicticus potto. Next base: position 10,085 of record CAUYRH010109380.1, on the reverse strand, counting down.
ACTGTAATCTCAAACTCAAGGGATCCTCTCTCCTCAGCCTTCTGAGCAGCTAGGACTACAGGTGCATGTCACCACACCAAGCTAATTTTTAAATTATTTTTTGTAGAGATAGGGGCCTTTCAATGTTATCCAGGCTAGTCTCAAGCTCTTTGCCTCAGCCTCCCAAAGTGCTGAGATTACAGGCATGAGCCATTGCACCTGGCCTTATACATTCTTTATATTTATTTTTACTTATAGAGGTAACATGAATATATTCTTATAAAAATAATCTAGATAACGCAGATAAAGATCAGATCCCATTGGCTGCTTGACCTCTACCAAAGTTCCATTCCCCTCTCCAGAAGTAGCCACTGTTATCAGCTTGGTGCAAATCTTCCAGACATTTTTCTAGATATTCACCATTTATATATCTAGACATTAATATATATAGTTATATATCACTTAACAATAGGTTCTGTGAAATGCATTGTTAGGCAATTCCATCACTGTGCAATAATTATAGAGTGTACTTACACAAATCTAGATGGTATAGCTTACTACACACCTATGCTATATGGTAGTCTATTGCTTTTAGGCTACAAACTTGTACAGAATAGCAATATATTGAATTGTATAGGCAATTGTAACACAATGGTAAGTATTTCTGAATCTAGACATTATCTAAACATACAAAAAGTACAGTACAAATACAGTATTATAATCTTATGGAGCAGTCATTGTATATGTAGCCTGTCATTGACTAAAATGTCATCATTTGATACATAAGTATACATTAAATATGCATTATGTATATATATATCATATAATATACATTATAATACATAAATATTTAGAATATGTAATTAATAAATGATAAATAATATATAGTATATATACATGTATGCATACAAATTTAAGTGTGTGTTAAACATAAATAGACTTATACTATATGTACATATTATTCTGTAACTTGCCTTATTTTTTACTCAACTGGTCTTACAGATTTATTTGTATCAGTGCATATAAATCTGCCTCATTCTTTTTTGCCACAGTCAAATATTCTTGTACATGCCTTCTACGCACATGTGCAAGGTTTTACTAGGGTTGAGAGAAGTGGAATTAGAAGAGTATAAGGGTACACATTTTCAATTTTAACAAATATTGCCAAGTTGTTAACCAAAGTGGCTATTCCAACTTCCACTCTTGCCAGCTATGCATGAGAATACTTGTTTTCCAGAATTCTTGTCAACATTTCATATTAACTATGCTTCAAAATTGTTAGTAATCTGATGGGTGAAAAATAGTATCTTTTCCTTATATATAACATATTTAGTCAAAAATTGTTTCACCAACTCTACAAGGGAGTTAGTCAAATTTGAGTCCTGGTTTACTACAACTCAAGGTAACTTTCATTAATTATAATCTATGCCTTCCTAAATTTTTCTATGGCGATTCTTCACAGTGATAGGAAAACTACTATTTAGAATTAAAAACTGCCTTTATTTCTTAAACAAGAGATGTGGAGATTTACATGTGATTAAAAGGTAATATTTACATTAAAATTTTATTTCTTCTTAACTTTTAGGCTTAAGAAATCAAGAATATTTGATTCCAAGGGAAAAAAGACTAGATATCTTACCAAAGCTATAGCTATAGGTCTGGGAGTGGTGGCTCAGGCCTGTAATCCCAGCACTCTGGGAGGTCAAGGTGTATAGATTACTTAAGCTCATGAGTTCGAGACTAGCCTGAGCAAGAGCATGACCCTGTCTCTAAAAAATAGCTGGGCATTGTGGCGGATGTCTGTAGGCCCAGCTACTTGGAAGGCTGAGACAAGAGAATTGCATGAGCCCAAGAATTTGAGGTTGCTGTCAGCAATGATGCCAAGACACTCTACCAAGGGAGATAAAACAAACAAACAAACAAAAAAAACTAAAACTATAGCTATAGATCATTACTAGCACCTTCTTAGGGGGTAATAAATCCAACAGGGGAACACTTATCTCCAGGTTTCTAGGCAACAGTACAAGAAGAGAGAAATAATTTCTCAGCCTTACCTGTTTTACCTTTGTTTATCATGGAAAAGCGAAAATAAATTTGACCCTAAAAAGGCTGCACTGTATGTCCTGCTAGTGTGGACAACTAAGCTATATATTTAACTTGCTCCCTCCTAAAATCTCACTAAAATGAACCAAAAAAGAGGCATAAATCAGTAAGAATGAAGAGAGGAGAACAGTTGAGAGATATCAACAGACTTTTGCAAGAGGAAAATAACTGGATAAGTGACGAGTGACTTCCAGAGTGGAAAAAACTAAAATAGAACTCCTATAGGATGAATGCTCAGAATCAAGCCAATTTGTACCACAGAACTACAGAGGGGAAAAGAGGCTTCCTTTCTGAAGAAGATGAACCTGACAGGCTGGACTACAGACATCTGACATAGCTAAACACAATGACGACAGGGACTGAATAAAATTCTGCATATGCTGGAAACTCCAATTCTCTTATTTTCTCTGGGTTATCAGAATGATGACATGCCATCATTGTGGCCATACAATTCCAGGCAGTAGAAAAAAAGACTTCATCGGAAGTTGACTAGCCCAAGAGAAACCTAGGCATACAGAACTTCCTATTGGCTTTTAGTGTGTCACTCTTAAACATGAATGGACAGCCAAGGATTACTAGAAATCTGAGGAAAGCATCTTCATCTTACATAAAAAAACCATAACATAGCCGGGCATTGTGGTGGGCACCTGTAGTCCCAGCTGCTCGGGAGGCTGAGGCAAAAGAATCACCTAAGCCCAGGAGTTGGAGGATGCTGTGAGCTGTGTGATGCCACGGCACTCTACCGAGGGTGATAAAGTGAGACTCTGTCTCTACAAAAAAAAAAAAAAAAAACCCTTAACAAACACACTACAGAAAGGAAATTCAGAGAATAAAGAGTCAAAGAAGGGATAACAAGAAAACCTTGACAAAATTAATTCCTATCATTAGAAATGGTTAGTGCATTCATAAAAAGAATAGAAGGCTATAAAAAAGAAACAATTATAGGATAAAAAAGAACCTTGGAAATTAATAGGCAAATAAAATAATTTACCAGGAGTGGAGAGACATATCCCAAAGAGTGGAATAAAAAGGTAAAGAAACAGACAACAGAAAAAAGAAGATTAGGCTGGGTGTGGTGCCTCATGCCTATAATCCTAGCTGGTAGGTTGAGCACAGGAGTTTGAAAACAGCTAGAATAAGAGCAAGACTCCTGCTGGGGTCCGTTAAGACCCATGGATCTGGTGGTGACTGACTGAAGAAGTATAAAGTTAGAAACAAAGAACGAGACAAGACAGAATTTTCAAAGGTGGGAACTCAGGGGATAACTGTCCGCTTGTGGGGTTCCCATGGTGGCCCTGAGTGTCAGTTCCACTTAGCTTTTACTGAAAGGGATATAAGCCCTACTGACCATATTTCAGGACTTGAGCTGTTCCCTTATCTCCGCCCCAGCCAAATACAAATCTCTACAATGGGTATTTGCTTTGTCTGTTTATTAGACAGGAAATGGCTTAGTTAATATGTATTTTCAGGCCTTGCCACAGCATCTTCTGTGGCCATTATTCCTTAGAGTGTTTACAGATCCAGCAGGGGTGTTAGTAAGCTGTATCCCCAATGGGCCAGAGCTCTAGGAAAAGCAGAGAAACTTGCTCAATAAGAAATCTGGCTCGGCGCCTGTGGCTCAACGGGCTAAGGTGCCAGTCACGTACACCTAAGCTGGCCGGTTCGAATCCAGCCCGGGCCCACCAAACAACAATGATGGCTGCAACCAAAAAATGGCTGGGCGTTGTGGCGGGCTCCTGTAGTCCCAGCTACTTGGGAGGCGGAGGCAGGAGACTCGCTTGAGCCCAGGAATTGGAGGTTGCTGTGAGCTGTGATGCCACGGCATTCTATCCAGGATGACAGCTTGAGGCTCTGTCTCAAAAAAAAAAGAAATTTAGCAGTGGGGCGGCACCTGTGGCTCATCGAGTAGGGCGCCAGCCCCATATACCGAAGGTGGCGGGTTCAAACCCAGCCTCTGCCGAACTGCAAAACAAAAATAGTCGTTGTGGCGGGTGCCTGTAGTCCCAGATACTTGGAAAGATGAGAAAGAGAATCTCTTGAGCCCAAGAGATTGAGGTTGCTGTGAGCTATGACGCCACAACACTCTACCAGGAGTAACAAAGTGAGACTTTGTCTCAAAAAAAAAAAAAAAAAAAGGAAAAAAAAAGAAATTTAGCAGTGGCTGCTTTAAAGGTAAACTAGCTGATTTTTCTTTGTTCTACCTCACTCAGCTTACTTTTTAAGTTTTTCCTTTTTCTGGGGGTGTTTTCCCTTGCTAAGAATGGGGTCTTCGGTCTCCATTCTGCCTACAACTCCTGTCTCTACTAAAAATAGAAAAAATGATCTGGGTGTGGTGGCATACATCTATAGTTCCAGCTGCTCCGGAGCCTAGGGAAGGAGGATTGCTTGAGCCCAGGAGTTTACAGTTGCTGTGAGCTACCGAAAGAATAGAAGTAACTCCATCTTGTAAGAAGCCGCCATCTTAGAGTTCCTTTGTTCAGGAGAATAGCCTGCCATCTCAGAGCTCCTTTGTTCTCCGTCCTAGCCTATCAGGGCTAAGCAGGGCACTTGCCCCATCAGGTGACCCAAGCCGAGATTATCCATTCGATGCAGGCCTGACCAATGAGCGCCAAGGAGCATTTAAAATAACCAATCATACTTCACGCACTCCTGAAGTCCCTCACCGCCCCAACCCCCACCCTGTCACCACAATAAACACCCCCCCACCCCACCCCCTGCAACCCAGAGATCCGGGTCCCACAGAATCCTCCCGCTGTGTCAGGTACTCTGTAGGCCCTGGCTTGAGCTTGAATAAAGGTTCTTTTGCTTTTGCATCGAGTGCGTCTCCCTGGTGGTCTTTGGGGATTACAGTGATCTGGACACTACACTATGACGATGCCACTGTACTCTAGTTAGGGCAGCTGTCTCAAAAAAAAAAAAAAAAAAAGGAAGGAAGGAAGGAAAGAAGGAGAGAAAAGCTAAATCTCAGAGGTCCAATATCTAACTGAAAGGAATGCAAAAAGAGAAAACAAAAAAATGTAAAGGAGTAGCATTATCTAAGAAATGATACAATAAAACTTCCCAGAAAAGAAGAATACAAATTTTTAGATTGGAAGGACCCACCAAGCAAAATAAACAAAGAAAGATTCACTCCAAGGCACATCATTGAGAAATTATTATTATTATTATTATTATTATTATTATTTGAGACAGAGCCTCAAGCTGTCTCCCTGGGTAGAGTGCTTTGGCATCACAGCTCACAGCAACCTCCAATTCCTGGGCTCAAGCGAGTCTCCTACCTCTGCCTCCCAAGTAGCTCGGACTACAGGCGCCCGCCACAACGCCTGGCCATTTCTTGGTTGCAGCCGTCATTATTGTTTGGTGGGCTCAGGCTGAATTCAAACCCCCCAGCTCAGGTGTACGTGGCTGGCGCCTTAGCCCGTTGAACCACAGGTGCCGAGCCATCATTGAGAAATTAAATAACACTTGAGGACAAGGAAATGATCTTGACTATTTCCAGAGGGGAAAACAAAAACATAGCCAAATATAAAGACTCAAGAATTATAAAGGACTTCTCAACAGCAACCAAGACAATAGAACAAGGCCTTCAAAATTCTGAAGAAAAAAAAATCCATCCTAAACCCAGACAAGCTAACAAGTATAAGCATGCATATATAAGCTCTTTCCACACATGCAAAGCTTTAAAACATTTTCCTTTCGTATATATGTTCTCAGAAAGCTACTGGCATTGTACCCCATGAAAGCAAAAAGGTATACCAAAAAGGACGAAGACATGAAATCTATTTCAACACAGAGATAAGAAGTGAAGCAAATTCTCAGGATGACTGATGGCTAGGCAGGTGGCCCAGAGAAAGCAAAACAGGACAGAAGATTCCAGGAGGGTAGTTTCCAAGAAAGAAACTGATTGACTGGGCACGGTGGCTCACGTCTGTAATACCAGCACTCTGGGATGGTGAGGTGGGAGGATCACTTGAGTTCAGGAGTTTGAGACCAGCCTGAGCAAGAGCAAGACCCGCCCCCCATCTCTACTAAAAATAGAAGAACTAGCTAGGTATTGTAGCAGGCACCTGTAATCCCAGCTACTCGAGAGATCACTTGAGACCAAGAGTTTGAGGTTGCTGTGAGCTATGACGCCCTGGCATTCTACCCAGGGGTGACAGAATGAGAATCTGTTTCAAAGAAAAAAAAAAGAAAGAAATGAATTAACAAATCATCTGATATGTTTGACTGTAAAAAGAGGAGTTTTGTCAAGAACTTTAGTGATAAAATTGATAGGTAGAGGGTGGCTCCCATGGCTCAGTGGGTGGGGCGCCGGCCACACGCACCGCAGCAGAAGGGTTTGAGCACAGCCCAGGGCGGCTAAAATTAACAGTGACAACTGCAACAAAAACATAGCTGGGCATTATGGTGGGTGCCTGTAGTCCCAGCTGCTTGGGAGGCTGAGGCAAGAGTATTGTTTGAGCCCAGTGAATCGCTTGAGCCAGGAGTTTGAGGTTGCTATGAGCTGTGACGCCACAGCACTCTACCGAGGGTGACATAGTGAGACGCTGTCTAAAAAAAAAAAAAAAATTGATAGGGAGACAAAACACTAAATATATTTTAAAAAATAGATTAATTCCAGAAAACATATAACAAAAAGGTAGAAAATACAATTATTTCATACTATGTGGCTTACTTGTAAAACATATTTACATAATCAGAAAAATTTAAACACTAAATCATTTAATCATTTAATCAAAAAGTGTGATATAACCATTTTGAAAGATGGAGGTAAGGCAGTGTGCATATGCATCAGAGTAAGAGAACTATATTTTCATCTTTCACAGTGGGAAGTCAATAGATACTGTCTAAAAATTTTAAATTAACATAAGTATATTGCAAAGTCTCATCTAGAAATATGAAGGTAAATGTCAGAACAAATAGCTTAAAGAATTTCAAGTACTGGCTTGGCGCCCGTAGCACAGTGGTTACGGCAGCAGCCACATACACCAAGACTGGCGGGTATGAACCTGGCCTGGGCCTGCTAGACAACAATGATAGCTACAACAAAAAATAGTTGAGAGCTGTGGCAGGTGCCAGCAGTCCCAGCTACTTGGGAGGCTGAGCCAAGATAATCGCTTGAGCCCATGAGTTTGAGGTTGCTATGAGCTGTAACGCCACAGCACCCTACCCATCCATCCTAATATCCGCATGTCTATAATCACAGACAAACACTGAGAAACACTGGGCTATAAGAGAAAATAAGACCCTGTCTGAAAAAAAAAAAAAAAAGAAAAGAAAAGAATTTTAAGTACTATGTTAGCCTAAGGAATAGGTGAGAAGGTAAAAGGGCAGGAATGCTTTTATTTTTTCGTGTATTATATCTGACTTTAAAAAAGTATATACATGCACTTGTATGACATAAATAAAAATTAATTTTTTTGTTTTTGAGAGAGTCTCACTTTGTTTCCTCTGGTATACAGCTGTGGTGTCATAGTTCATAGCAACCTCAAACTCTTGGACTCAAGTTATCTTCTTGCCTCAGCCTCCCCAGTAGCTGGGACTACAGGCACCTGCAAAATGCCTAGCTAGTTTTTTCTTGTTCTGGCTCAGGCTGATCTCTAACTCCTGAGCTCAAGTGATCCACTCACCTTGGCCTCCTAGAGAGTTAGGGCTACAGGTGTGAGCCACTGTGCTTGGCCAAAAATTAAGTTTTAAAAAAATTAAACAAGTTTGATAACAGGAAGGGAAAAAATTCTTTTTGGCAACTTAGTTATTATTTTGGGAGGAACTTCTGCCATAGAGGAAAAAAGTGGTAAAAATCAAAGATGAGAAATACTTGTCTAGTTTTTACTCTGAAAATGTAGAGTACATGGTGGCAAAAAGCATGAGTACTATAGCTATTTCTCAATACAAGCATATAGTACTCTGGAGTGGTAGACTATAGCTGGATGGGAAACCCATCCACCCTTCCTTTTCCCATCCATCCTAATATCCCTATGTCTGTGATCACAGACAAACACTGAGAAACACTGGGCTATAAAGGAAAATAAGGTCTGGAGAAAAGGCCATATTTCTTTTTTTCTGAGACCGAGTCTCACTTTTTCACCTCCTATAGAGTACTATGGGTCATAGCTCACAGCAACCTCAAACTCTTGGGCTTAAGCAATTCTCTTGCCTCAGCCTCCCGAGTATCTGGGACTACAGGTGTCCCCCACAATGCCCAGCTATTTTTAGAGATGAGGTCTCACTCTGGCTCAGGCTGGTCTCAAACCTGTGAGCTCAGGCAATCCACCTACCTTGGCCTCCCACATGCTAGGATTACAGGAGTGAGCCGCAGTACCTGACCGAAAGGGCCACTTTTTATAGGTAACCTGAAAGCCAAAGACTTGGCTCAAATAAAGATCTGATTATTAGTTAGCACTATCATTAGAAAAAAAGTTTAGCCATTTGGAAATTTGTGTGATATCCACTAGTCTCTGCATAATTCATACTGTAACCCAAACCATCTACCAAAAGATGTGCCTTTCTCAGAATCCAAGCATAGTTATTAGAACACAATTTTTCTTCAGTTGGGGACCAAGTTTATTATAACATTAACAAACTATTAAATACTTGGGGCATAAGGTAAGGCATTAGATTAAATGCAACAAAATTAGAGGTTCCTTATCCTGAATGTATTTATTTATTTATTTATTTATTTATTTATCTGAGACAATGTCTTAAGCTGTTGCCCTTGGTAGAGTGCCATGGCGACATCATAGCTCAAAGGAATCTCCAACTCTTGGGTTCAAGTGATCCTCTTGCTTCAGTTATTTGTATTTTTAGTAGAGACGGGGTCTTGCTCTGGCTCAGACTGGTCTTGAAACCATGAGCTCAAACAACACACCCGCCTCAGCCTCCCAGAGTGTTAGGATTATAGGGGTGAGCCACCGCCCCTACCCCACCCCCGCCTCTGAATGGATCCTTTTATTCCTTTTTTTTTGGCCAGGGCTGGTTTGGTATATGGGGCTGGCGCCCTACTCCTTTGAGCCACAGGTGTTGCCCTGAATGGATCCTTTTTTCAAACAACAATGCAACTCCAGTTGTACTATGCACATTTTGTTGTCTTTTTGTCATCAAAAATAGTGTACTTGCTTTCTTCCTGTTAAGTTAAATACAGATGGTAGACATTAAAAAATACAGCCCTAAGAAATAGTTCACTTTGGCTCGGCACCTGTGGCTCAAGCGGCTAAGGCACCAGCCGTGTACATCTGAGCTTGGGGGTTTGAATCCAGCCTGGGCCCGCCAAACAACAATGACGGCTGCAACAAAAAACTGGCTGGGCGTTGTAGCGGGTGCCTACAATCCCAGCTACTTGGGAGGCGGAGGCCGGAGACTCGCTTTAGCCCAGGAATTGGAGGTTGCTGTGAGCTGTGATACCACAGCACCCTATCCAGGGTGACAGCTTGAGGCTCTGTCTCAAAAAAAAAAAAAGAAAGAAATGGTTCACCTGGTATTGGAACTGAATGGGCTGTAGTTGGCTGTCATTCTGAGTCATTTTCCGAGCTAGAGCCTCTTTCAGTGCAAGGGCTTTATTCAACTCAACCAACTCCTTAGACATCTGGGCTTGACGGAGAGCATGCTGAGTGGTGAAAGCATCAGAAGACCTGCTGCTGGTCTCTGGACTGGTTCCCACTTGCTGGAAAAAATCAGAACAATAATTTGTAAGTGAAACAAACAAATGGAGTTCCTTAGGCATTATTTCATCAAGGCCTCATAGCCATTTCTCTATTACCAATATCTATTCCTTCACGACTGTGGCTTCTCATAGAACATTTGCTTTGAAATAAATTGAGTTAGCCTATTTCCCTTTTCACATAAGTTCCTTGTTTTTTTTTTTGAATTTTTATTAAATCATAATTGTGTACATTGGTGCAATCATGGGGCACAATGTGCTGACTTCATATACAATCTGAAATATTTTCATTGAACTATTTAACATAGCCTACATGGCCTTTTAATCACTATATGAAGACATTTAT
>CAUYRH010109379.1:0-15903 GCA_963574655.1 Perodicticus potto | reverse complement strand
ACCATTGTCTTCTTGCTTGGAAAGTGTCATTAGAGAAGTCTGCAGTCACCCTGATGGATTTGCCCCTGTAGGTCAACTGGCGCTTACTCCTGGCACCTTGAAGAATCTTTCTTTTGTCTTGACTTTGGACAATTCCATCACAATGTGTCTTGGGGAATCTTGGTTAGTGTTGAGGTGTCCTGGGGTCCGATATCCTTCTGAAAGGAGAGTGTCAGAATCTTTGGTGAGATTTGGGAAATTTTCATTTATAATATTCTCTAGTATGGCTTCCATTCCCCTGGGGCATTCTTCTTCCCCTTCTGGGATACCTATAACTCGTATGTTTGAACACTTTATAGAGTCCCATAATTCTGTCAGAGAATGTTCTGCTTTCTCTCTCTTTTTTTCTGCCTCTTTAACTATCTGAGTTATCTCAAGAGCTTTGTCCTCTACCTCTAAGATTCTTTCTTCTGCATGGTCTATCTGTTGTTGATACTTTCTATTGCATCTTTAAGTTCCCTAATTGACTGGTTCAGTTCCTTTGTTTCTGCTATATCCTTTTTACATTCTTCATATCACTCATGTCTTAATTGATTCTGTTTTTGGATTTCCTTTTGGTTATTTTCCACTTTATCAGCAGTTTCCTTCATTGTTTCCTTCATTTCCTTGATTTTTTTCATCATCTGTATTCTAAATTCCCTTTCTGTCATTTCTAACATTTCTTTATAGGTAGAATCCCCTGCAGTAGCTACCTCACAGTCCCTTGGGGGTGGGGGTTGCTCTGGACTTGTTTTTCATGATTTCAGGAGTTTTCTGCTGATTCTTCCTCATGAGTGATTTCTTTTAAATGTTTCCTTGCCCTAATTTTCCTTTCACTTCCTCCTGCTCTTTAAGTTGCCATGCCTCTGGACTAGGGTTTCGATGAGTCCTTTTGGTACAGGACCAGAAGGATGAGAAGATTGAAGAGCAAGAAGGGAAAAAAGAATGAAAGGAAAAAAAAAAGAAAAGAAAAAGGGGAGGGGGGGATAGAAGTGACTATTGACAAAAAGAAGAGAGGCACAGAAAGAAGGGGACAGGAGCAATATAGGTATACAGTAGGGTACTTTGACCCAACCTTAAGAACCCCCAACCTCTGGGGTGGCAGGTTGGGTGGTTAGGTCAGCAGTTATTTGAAGCCTGTTTGGACACAGTACCCCACCTTCACCAAGTAGAGAGGAAAGACAAAAATGCAATAAATCAAACCAAAACAAGCAAACCACAAACTTTACAGGATAAAATTGGGGGGGAAACCAAATAATAGGGGTAGAAACACTAGCAAAAATTAAGTTCTAATTGTTGAAAAATGCAACAATGGAAAATTATATTTAAACTAGAAAAATGAAGAAATAAAAGAAAGAAAAAAAGAAAAATCTATAGGGGAAATGTTGAAATTAAAAACAGAAAACAAAACAAAACAAAACAAAACCAAAAACAAAGCAATATATATATCTTGCTGAATATTGTCTGGACAACAGGTGATCTTCTGGGGTACGATATGTTAATCACAATGCTGATATGGCTGTACGAAATGGAGACTGGAGGCCTCTAATAATTTCTCAAACCCTGCAGGGTGGAGAGCCTAAATCCTTCTCAGCCCTCTCAGAGGGCACTTTAAATTGCTAACTTGCTGTAAGCAGAAGCTTTCCCAGGAAAGCACTTGTCACTGGGATCACTCCTTAAGTGGCTATCCACCTACCCAGTGTGCCAAAACCGGTCTCACTCTATGCCCCTGAGGGCTAAGGCTGCAAGGCGTCTCTGTCCCCACCTTTAGCCTACTCAGTCACTAGACTACTCACTCCTGCCTGATGCTTGTTCTGCGACCCTGAGTGTGGAGCTTGCCAGGGCAGTTCTCCCACAATGGCTCCACACGGACCACAACCAAACACTGGTAGCTCCGTCTAGCTCGGTGGCTCAGTCTGGGGCCCTAGACAACACTCGAAGACCTCTGTACTCTTGCCCAAGTTCTCCCAAGGTAGTTCAACTGAGGGCCAAATCCAAAAAAACCCAACAGCTCACAGGTAAGGCCTTTCCAGTTTGCATTCTCACTGCTGCTGTACTTACAGCTGCCAGCAGGATTAGACCGAATGAACACACACAACCTCTTGCCAGTTCTCCACTGCTTTTGCCTTCCTCATGGGGTCCAGAAGTCTCACGCTGTCTCCCTGTGTCCCCAAAGGGATGTTTCTGGGCAGATCCTGCCAGCCAGAGATGCCTGAAGTCTTCTCTCCCCAGTCTCATCGTGCCCAGTTCTTTTCTCTAATTCTTGTACATTATCTATTAAGTACATTTCTAGTCAGTTCATCTTGTTTTTTTGTTTTTGTTTCTGAGACAGAGTCTCTCTCTAGGTAGAGTGCTGTGGCATCACAGCTCACAGCAACCTCAAACTCTTGGGCTCAAGCTGAGGGCAAGGGGTTGCTTTAGCTTCCTGAGTAGCTGGGGCTGCAGGTGCCCATCATAAAGCCTGGCTAATTTTTCTACTTTTAGTAGAACTGAGGTCACACTCTTGCTCAGGCTAGTCTCAAACTCCTGAGCTTTTGTCTGGAGTAGTCTTCACAGGACTAACTCTTGATCATCTTTTTCTTTTAAAACACACTTTGAAGTGAGTGCAGTAGCTCACATCTGTAATCTCAGCACTCTGGGAGTCTGAGGTGGGTGGATCACCTAAGCTCAGGAGTTTGATACCAGCTTCAGCAAGAGTTGAGACTGTCTCTACTAAGAAGAAAAACTAGCTGGGTATTGGGGTGGCTACTTGTAGTCCCAACTACTCTGTAAGTTGAAGCAGGAGGATCATTTGAACCCAAGAATTTGAGGTTGCTGTGAGTTATGATGATGTCACAACTCTATCTGGGGCAATCAAGTGAGACTGTCTCAAAAAAATAAATAAACTTTGAAATTGAGATAATTCTAGATTCATCCCCAGGTATAAGAAATACTAGGGAGAGATCTCTTGTACCCACTTTCCCCCAATGATAACCACAGCATGACATCACAGACACAAATTGACAGGTATACCATTTATTCAAATTCAGATTTAACAATTTTGCATGTGGTAGGTGTGTGAATGTGGATTTAGTTCTTAAGAAATTTATCACGTGAATAGGTTCATGGACCACCATAACCACAAGGATCCCTCTGGTTAGCCTGTCTTAGCCACCAGCACTCCCCTCCTGTTTTCTCCACCGTCTTTTAAGTCTCTGCGTAAATATTTACTCAGAAGAATCTTCCTTGATCATCTAGTCTACATTTGTTAAACCTTTTCATAATAATGCCTCAACTTCTTTATATCCTCGTGTCAAAATTTTGAATTAGAAGTGATGGTTTTTCTGCTCTTGAAATGTCTTTCCTTATTGGCAAGCAGTCTTTCTGTCCTTGCCTGCCATCTGCTCTGCCTGCGATGAAGGGTGGGGACAAGGAGGAGCTTAGCCAGGCGAGGTGGGTGGTGCCTGTACTCCCAGGTACTCCAGAAGCCGGGGCAAGAGGAGGCCCCAGCCCAGGAGTTTGAGGCTGCAGTGAACTATGATGATGCCACTTCATGCCAGACTGAGTGACAGAGACCCTTGTCTCACAAAGAAACAAATGAATAAAAATAAAATAAAGGGAGACTATAATGTGGGGGAAATGTCTTGATCCAGCAGAAAGGGAAAAGTGAAATGTCACCTCCTTTGCTGTGGTGGTCTGTGGGAGCAGAGGACAGCAGCGGCAGAAGCCTGTGGTCACATTCACTGCCTGGCTCTAAGTGTGAGGGTGAGGAAGCAGGTGACATGGGAGGAAGGGAGAAGGAAACTGGCCTTGTTTCCCATGCGGGACTGTGGAGAGAGATCTCCTTGCTGAATGTGGGGCAGCTAGAGGGAGGCAGACAGGGCCAACCCCTCCGGGCCTCCTGCACTAGCCAGGGCCCCTGTGTCGTAGGATGGCTCGGAAGTCCCCATTGTCTCCTGTGACAGGCAGTTTCTGAGATTGTACAGGAGCAATGTGGACACAAAGGCAGAAATGCTGGAGTCAGGAACTGGGGACATGCCTGCCAAGCAGGACTGAAATGTGGGTCTACAGTCAAAGCTGGTGTCAGGTTAGGCCAGACTAGTGGGGAGGACCAGCAGGAGGTAGCTCACACGCTGTCTCCAACTTCAGCTGCAGAATCACACACACCTCCCTAATCATACCCCGGCCCTGGACACTCGGCCCTTTCCTGGTGCCACACGGTTACATGCCTCCTGCACACTCAGAGGCCACTTTGGAAAGAAGTCAATAAAAAATCAGGGAACCTGAAAAATGAATTGTTCTGAAGGGAACTGAATTTAAAGTGCTGGATTGGACTGAGTTTAACAGACTGGAATAAATTTCTAAATTTCCTTCAGGAATCAGCAGGTGGCTTTGAGGAAGATTAGATCGGGTTTGGGGAAACAAGGAGCCTTTATTTCTTCCTGTAGCTGAGTACACTGTGGATACATTTGCAAGCCTGTCACATATGTATTAGTTGGTATGATTATTTATTTAAAATCTACCTCTTCCATTAAATTCTAAGCTCCACAGGGGAGGAAATGTTTTGTTGTTTTTATTACAATGTCTGCAGTGCCTAGCACATGGTAGTTACTTAAACGTTATTTAATACAAAAACTAATAAGTGTCTACAGACTCAGATGAGCACTTCATGAATGATTCACCCAAGATAAAGGTTTTATTGGCTTAGCTTTTCAGTAAGAAGTTGGTCAAGGACAGTGCTGGTTACTGTGTTACACATAAAACATAAACGGCTCTGAGCCTGTCCCCCAAAGTGAGGGCTCTGCCCCAAACTCATTATATAATGTGAATAAATAATTTAATTTTTTGGTAGGAGAGGAAGTAAGGAGGGCTCTCAATTTTTTTTATTTCCCTAGGAAGAAAGGAAGACTACCACTAACAAACATGACTATGAAATGTGTGGATGATGAACACAAGCCCACTAAAAAACCCTCCAAAACAAAGAAGCGCTTTCTACCCAAATAACACATGCTATTTAAACGCATCCTTTCCAAGGCCGTGCTGGGAAACTCTGGGCCTGATCTTTAACAGAGTTCAGTAAGTCCTGCGTCCCACAGGAGAGGCAGTTCATAGCTTGCAGAGAGGCGTTACGCAGGGAGTACAGCTCTGCAGATGATAGCAGTGAGGGCCGGGTTAGCACAGGTCTTCCTCCCGAGCAAGACCTATGGAGCAACTGCAAACCAGCAGCCTCTTCGAGCAGCTCTTCGCTGCTGAAGGAGAAAATCACAAGCCACCCTGAGACACTGGGAACAAAGAGGTGGAATGCTGCTAGGACCATGATCCCAGTTCCAGCACTTTGAGTAGTTTGTACCATGCATGACATATATTATTTACTGCAAGCACTAAGGTTCTAGTGCAACTTATTTCTGGCCTAAACCTCATATGCTGTTTGTTCCTGAAAGTGTGTAGCTGGAGTATGTAGCTAAACACTTTTTACTGATAAGTATGAGAGCATTTTTTTCAAGAGTTTGAGACCAGCCTGAGCAATAGTGAGTCTTCCTCTACTCAAAATAGAAAAAATTAGCCAGGCATTGTAGTGGGCACCTATAGTCCCAGCTACTTGGGAGGCTGAGGCAAGAGGATTGCTTGAATCCAGGAGTCTGAGGTTGCTGTGAGCTATGATGATGCCTCTGCACTCTAGCCTGGACAGCAAAGTGAGACTGTCTCAAAAAAAAAAAAAAAAAAAAAAAAGATTTGTCAATAGGTGTTTGTCACAGTCTGCTTATCAAAGATCAATTATTTCAGTAATTGTGCTTTATCCAGGAATAAAGCATGGTTGGATTTTAATTAAAGAATTAATCAATACGTTTGTTGAAGTGCTCATATGTCTGGGACTATGCCAATTCATGATGAAAATAGAGTCCTGGGTCTCTGCTAGTTCAGTGGCTCTTTTGGTTTTAGGTAATAGAAATTTTCTCAAGTTAGCTTGAGCAGAGAGCTAGCAGTGGAGCAGGAGGACGTGGGGGCACCTGTGGAACCAAGTGCAAGAATCTGAGCTTCCCGTGGGATGGGAAGCAGAACCCAGAAAGCCTAAGAAAGTTCTTCTGTTTCATTTTGAAAGTTTTCAGTCCCTTGTCTAAGCTTCTCTTTGAGTATCTATTTGGTTTTTTTCTTTCACAGTCTTAATTTCTTTGCTTTTTGATGGCTCTTTTGGCTCTCAAAACACTTTCTCACTTCAGGTACTGCCAGTCACTAGGAATCCCTTTATCTCTATTGCAAATTCCCAGTAAACAAAAACTCTGCCTGGTGGTCAATGGATCAGTTTTCCTGTGGTTGGGGGAACACCCCCTGGTCCATTTGGAATCTTATCAGTCAAGGTTTGCTCAGAGAAACCGAAGCTGTTCCCCGCATGCAATGATGAGGGTTTTACTACATGGACTAGGAGAACTACACAGCTACCACAGAGAATGATGTTGGGATGGTCAGGCAGACAAGCACCAATCATCTCACGCAAAAACCGTTATGAATCTCAAGAACTTCAGGGTTACTCTCGCTACCTAACTCAGCTTGCAACAAGGTGATTCTCAGCACATTCACCCAGGTGATGCTGCAGTGATCAAGACCCTCTTGGAAGCCCTGACTCTGTATTAGCCTACAGTATGAATGAGTGCTTCTCAGAAGTGGCTACCAGCTCTCAGCTGCCTCTGCTCCCCACCTGGGTGGTTCACAGGAGTTTGCTGAGACTCTCAATCTGCCTGAAAATGCCTTTAAGCAATACTCACTTCTCTTTCTTTTCTGTCTGCTAAGTCTCACAAGTGTCTGTTACTGGAAAACTCTAACCATAACCCTATGCAGAGGGTCCTTCTGGGTAAGGTTGCTTTGGGTTTCTCTCATATGCTTTAGAGGAGATGGTAGAAAAGCCAGCTGGTGGGAAAACAAACAATTGGCACAGCCCTGGGGTTGCTGACGGGCAGAGTTCCCAGTACAAACCCCAGTACAGGACCCATGTGGGTGTGTGCACAAATGTGTGTGTAGGGAGTGCAGACAGGTGGGAACAGACAGGCCTCAGGAACTGGGGCAGTCTGAGCATTCCTTACCACTCGAAGACTGCAGATTTCTCAGCCCTTCCCCCTCATCATTTGCTACATAATCTGAGCCATCCCAGAGAGATAATAAGACACATTTGTGGCTTTTTCCTACCAAAATCTCCTCTTCCTCCTCCTTAGAAGAATCTGGGGGATTTGTTCAGGTGGGAATGGCTTGACCTGGCAAACATGTGAGCCGGGACTACCTATCCTCATGGCCCCAGCCTGGGGGCTCAGTGATAGATAGGACAGTGGACTGGGACTCAAGCCCAGCTAGTCAGAGCTCTCCCTGATGACTGTTGGAAGAATGCAAAATTAGTGGGATGTGAGGCCTGGATCCATGCTCTCGCCCAGAGAATACCTTTCCAGGAGTGGAGAGAAATACAGTCTCTTCTGTGTGCCTAGATCCCACTATATCTAAGGCCAGTTATTGCTGGGTTTTTAAATCACATGAATTCATAAATTCCCCACGTTATTTAAGTCAGTCTGAGTTGAATGTCTTGACCAAATATTACAACTACTACATGAACATGAGGAAATATGTTCCAGACTATTCTTTTGCTCATGTATTCTCTCAGCCTGTTTCTCTGCCTTATCTCTATTTGCTGAAAACCCTATCACTGAGATATACTTCTCCTTTCCAAAGGATTCCTGCCCAACTGCCCTAGACATCTCCCCTCAGGTTAAAGAGCATCTTCTTTCTCCAAGTCCTCTGCCCTACTTCAGTGTGAGCAGTACAACATGCCAGTGTGAGGCCACCTGGCAGGCAGAATCTCATTCATCTGTGCATATCCTGATGGCCTAACTGGATTCTTGCATATGGGAGTTTTTAACTAAACATGATTGAAATAGAAAATGTCTGAAATCAGCAGCAAAAACAACAACAAAATAAAACCAAACCAATTCAAACTTGGGCAATGGACTTGAATAGACATTTCTCCAAAGAAGACATACAAATGGGCCAATAAGCACCTGAAAAAATGCTCAACATCATCGGTCACTAAGGAAATGCAAATCAAATGAATGAACAAATACCACTTTACACTTATCAGGATGGTCACTACCACAAATACAGAAAACAAGTGTTGGTGAGGATGGGGGAGAAATTGAAACTCTGGTGCACTGTGGGTGCAAATAGAAAATTGTGAAGCCATTGTGGAAAAGAGTATGGCAGTTTCTCAAAAAATTAAATATAAAATTACCATATGATCAGTAATTCCTCTTCTAAATTTGTACACACATACCCCCATGGAAAGCAGAGTTGCAAACAGATACTCACACATCTGCATTCATAAGAATATTATTCAAAGTAGCCAAAAGGGCTCGGCACCCATAGCTCAGTGGTTAGGGCACCGGATATACACTGGGACTGGAGGGTTCGAACCTGGCCCGGGCCTGCTAAATGACAATGACAACTATAACAAAAAATAGCCAGGTGTTGTGGAGGGTGCCTGTAGTCCTAGTTACTTGGGAGGCTGAGGCAAGAGAATTGCTTAAGCCCAAGAGTTTGAGGTTTCTGTGAGCTGTGACTCCATGGCACTATACTATGGAGGGCAACAAGGTGAGCCTCTGTCTCCAAAAACAAAACAAAACAAAACCAAATAAAAGTAGCCAAAAGGTGGAAGTAACTGAAGTATCCAGCAACAAATGAGTGGATGAGCAAAAGTAGTACATCCATAGAATAGAATATTACTGTAGTCAACCTTAAGAAGGAAGGAAACTCTGACACCTGCTACAACATGGATGAATCTTGAAGACATTATGCTAAGTGAATAAGCCAGTCACAAAGGACAGATGCTGTGTGATTCTGCTTCTATGAGGCATCTAGAGGAGTGAAATTCATAGAGACAGAAAGTAGAATGGTGGTTTCCAGTGGCCAGGGGAGAGGAGATGGGAGCTGTGTTTAATGGGTGTGGGATTTCAGTTTAGGAAGATGAAAAAGTTCTGTAGATGGATGGTGGTGATGGTTGCACAATATTGTGAATGTATTAGTGCTACTGACTTATTTGCTTTAAAATTACTAAAATGGTAAATTTTTATGCATATTTTAACAGAATAAGAAAAATGCCAGAAATGTTGTATAGTATTTTAAACTTATAGACTTTAACAGATTCTACATTCTTATCTGATCTCCACATCATTCTAAAGGTGAGCATACTGAGGTTCTAAAGATTTATGTTGTCTCCAAAGTTAAAGTTATTATATTGTGAAGCAGGCAGCCTCACTCCAGGGCTTTTTCTGCTACTTCTCCCAGCACTGATTACCTTTGGGTAAGTTCAGAGTCCAAAAGCTAGAACCTCAGACTTGGCATTTGCCTGAAATGCTACTATGGGTGACACAAGGCACCCAGTGTTCCTATTGTCATCAAGGACAGTATGATTACCCTCTGGGAATCACGGTGTTGTAGGATTGTCAGGTGTTATAAACTGAATGTTTGTGTCGTATCAAAATAACCCTCAGTATTGCTGTCTGTGAGAGGATGCCCCTGAGGAAGTAGCAAAGGTTAGATGAGGTCATATGGGTGGGACCCTGATCTGTCAGGATTTGTGGCCACCTACAAGCCAGGAGAAGAGGTTCCAGAATGAACCTACTTTGCCAGCTCCTTGATCTTGGACATCCCAGCCTCCAGAAACATGAGAAAATAAATTTCTGTTGTTTAAACCACCCAATCTCTAGTATTTTGTTATGGAAGCCTAACCTGATAAATACACCAAGTCAATAAAAGCGATATGATTTCCCCTTGAGAAACATATCAGAGGAAATCTCCTGGGAATAGGGTTTCTAGCACCCTCGCTTTTGGCGACCTCCACCTCCTTATAGAGAATGTGGCTCCGTGTGCTGGCTGAGGCAGTAGGCCCCTTGGTTCCAGCGTCAAAGACCTTCCTCCTATCCTCTGGCAGAAAGACAATAACATCCCCAGGACACTGATCTAGGAGCTTTGCTGCCCACATTTTGGTTACGTGAGCTGCTTCTGAGAGTCTTCTGGCCCACCTTCAGCTGAGACACTGCACTGTTTGGCCGAGGTACTGCCAGATCGGCTCTCATGCCAGCAGCATATTTTCCAGCTCAGTGGGTGCCACTCAACACCCACACAGTGTGAAGAGCGTACACACTTCCTCGCTGTCATCATTATATCCTGGTGCTCCTTGAATGTGGAGCTGTCCCTTGCAGCACAGGCATGGACCACATGGGACAATGAAAAACAGTTATTTTTCTTGAATCATCATGTTGCTAAGAAGCATGGACTCCAGGCAAGTTCCAAGTTCACTTTCTCAAAAAGGGGTGTGACTTAGTGGGTACTGAACATCTGTCTTGTGCCAGAAGACAGATGTTCTTCTAAGCAAAGCCTTTCCCGAAAGTTATTTAATCCTTCATAACAATTCTTCAGGATAAAAGTTATGATCCTAATTTTAAAAATTATTATTTTCAATTGTGACAAACATGAAATTTACCATCTTAAACTTTTTTCTTTTTTTAAAGATACAGGCTCACTCTGTTCACCTAGTTTGGAGTACAGTGCCATGATCATGGCTCACTGCAGCCTTAAAATCCTGAGCTCAAGTAGTCCTCCTGCTTCAGCCTTCCAAGTAGCTGGGAATGCACGTGCATGCCACCACACCTGGCTAACTTTTCTTTTTTAATTTGTGTAGAGATGGGGTTTTGCTATGTTGCCAAGGCTGATCTTGAACTCCTGGCCTCAAACAATCCTCCTTCCTCAGCCTCCCAAAGTAATGAGATTATAGGTGTGAATCACCATGCCTAGCTCATCTTAATAACTTTTAAGCATATAGTTCATTGATATTAAATACATTCTTAATTTCATGCAACCATTCATACCATTCATGCGCAGAATTCTCATTTTGTAAAACTGAAACTCTGTACTCGTTAAACACTAACTCCCCATTTCCCCTTCCTCAGTCCCTGGCAACCACCACTCTATGAACTTGACTCCTCTGGGTATGTCATAGTAAGTGGAATCATGTGGTCTTTGCTCTTTGTGACTGCCTTGTTTCATTTAGATAACATTCTCTAGGTTCATCCATGTTGTAGCATGTATCATAATTTCCTTCCTTTTTAAGGCTAAATAATATTTTATTGTGTGTATATACCATGTTATTTTTATCCATTCATCCATCAATGGATACTTGAGTTGCTTCCACCTTTTAGCTATTGAGACTAGTGCTGCCTCCAACAGCCAAAAAGGCTGGACAACTGCCAAGAAGACACTTGTACCTTGGTGTCTCCTTCACTTTACACTTAGGACTAAACGTGGAACCCCCATTTCCTATGCCTAGGGCAATTTCATGTGAATTTCCTAGGCCTCAATTCCATGAATGGACTGTGTCCATTCATTGATACATTCATTCACTTTGCCCCAGCGGAAGGGACTGTGTTGGTTCATTGATACATTCATTCACCTTGCCCCTGGTGGAAGGGACTGTGTTCATTCCTTTCCTGGCCAAGGAACCCATACACCTATATATACCCCGAGACTAAAAGCCTAAAGGGGAAGACGGGGAAAGACCGGGAGAGAAACAGAGAGAGCTTTCCTCTCCCCACTTGAGTTCCCTCTCTCTACCAGGAGCTTTAGTGTTTTCTGTATTCTTTTCTGTAAATAAATTCTGTTTTACCACTGGGAAAAAAAAAAGAAAAAAAGAAAATGCCATGAAGGCTATGTTAAACAGTTTGATGAAAACCAGCATATTGTACCCCTTGATTGCACTAATGTACGCAGCTGTGATTTAACAAAAAAAAAGAGAGAGAGAGAGAGACTAGTGCTGCTATGAATATAGGTGTACTATTGGCCCTCCATATCCTTGGGTTCTGTTTTTGTGGATTCAGTCAACTGCAGGTCAAAAATATTTGGAAAAAACTTAACAAATGGTTGCATCTGTAAGGAAAATGTACAGACTTAATTTTTCTGTCATTATTCCCTCAACAATACAGTATAACAACTATGTACGTAGCATTTACATTGCATTAGGTATTGTAAGTAATCTAGAGATGATTTAAAGTATATGGGAGGATATGCATAGATTATATGCAAATACTACACCATTTTATACAAGGAACTTGAGCATCCATAAATTTTTATATTTGTGAGGAGTGAAGGAGGAAAATAGTCCCCATAGATACCAAGGAGTGACTGCATGTCTGTTTGAGTCCCTTCTTTCAATTCTTTGGGGATATTTATCTAGAAATGAAATTGCTGATAAAGACATGTTTAATTTTTTGAGAAACTACCATACTATTCCTGTAGTGGCTGTATCATCATACATTGGGCAACAGATGTCCAAATGTTCCACATCCTCATCAACACCTGTTATTTTCTGGATTTTTGTTTTTGTTTTTTTATAGTAGCCATCCTGATGGGTATGAGATAGTCTCATTGTGGTTTTAATTTGCATTTCCCTAATGATTAATGATGTTTGAGCATCTTTTTCTGTTTACCTAAAAGTGGCCATTTGTGTATTTTCTTTGGAGAAATGCCTATTCCAGTCCATTGCCAATTTTTAAATTGGTTTTTTTGTTGTTGTTGTTTATTGTTGAGTTGCAGGAATTAATTTTATATTTTGGATATAAACCTTATCTTAGCCTGTTTAGTGTTGCTATAAAGGAATGCTTGAGGCTGTATAATTTATAAAGAAAAAAGTCTTATTTGGCTCACAGTTCTGCAGAGTGTACAAGAAGCATGGTCCCAGGCTGCTTCTGTTTATGGTAAAGGGCACAGGGGAGCTGGCATGTGCAGAGGTGACATGGTGAGAGAGGAAGCAAGGGGTGGGAGGTGCCAGCCTCTTTATAATAGCCAGCTGTTATGAGAACAAACAGAACACGAACTCACTCATCTGAGAACAGCAGCATTGACAAGGGATCTGCCCCTATGATCCAAACACTTCATACTGGGCCCTCTTTCTAATATTGGGGGTCAAATTTTAACATTTGAAGGGATCAAACAAATCATATGCAAATGATAACAAACCCTTAGCAGTTATATGATTTGCAAATGTTACCTCTCATTCCATGGATTGCCTTTTCTTTCTTTCTTCTCTTTTTATTTATCTACTTATTTATTTTTATTAAGTCATTTGTACATAGATCATACATACACTGCTGGGATCTGATCAAATTAAAAAGCTTCTACACTGCCAGGAACACACTAAGTAAAGCAAATAGACAGCCCTCAGAATGGGAGAGGAGTTTTGCAAGTTATATTTCCGACAAAGGTCTAATAACCAGAATCCATAGAGAACTCAAACTTATAACTAAGAAAAAAACAAATGATCCCATTTCATTGTAGGCAAGAGACATGAACGGAAGCTTCTCTGAAGATGACAGGTACATGGTCTACAGACACATGAAAAAATTATCATCATCTTTAATCATCTGAGAAATGCAAACCAAAACCACTTTGAGATACCATTTAACTCCAGTAAACGTAGCCCACATCACAAAATCCCCAAACTACAGATGTTGGTATGGATGTGGAGAAAAGGGAACACTTCTGCCCTGTTGGTGGGAATGCAAACTGTTATGTTCCTTTTGGAAGGTAGTTTGGAGAACACTCAGAGATCTAAATGTAGACCTACCATTTGATCCTGCAATTCCTCTTCTAGGTGTATATCCAAAGGACCAAAAATCACTTGACAATAAAGATATTTGCACCAGATTGTTCATTGCAGCTCAATTCATAATTGTCAAGTCATGGAAGAAGCCCAAGTGCCCATCAACCCATGAATGGATTAATGAATTGTGGTATATGTATACCATGCAATACTATACAGCATTAGAAAAATGGAGATTTTACCTCTTTTATGTTTCCATGGTTGGAGCTGGAAAATATTCTTCTTAGCAAAGTATTTCAGGAATAGAAAAAAATATGCAATGTACTCAGCACTACTGTGAAACCAATTTATAATCACTCACACTTGCATATGAAAAATGAAATGCAACTATAGCCTAGGATGAAAGAGGGAAGGGGAGGAAGTGGGGAAGGGAGGGGAATGGGTTGATAGAGGGAGGTTTAATAGGGGGACCACACCTATAGAGCATAATGGTTGGATCTATTAAGTGTAGAACACAAATGTATTAATGCTGTAATTGGGTAAAAGAGGTGAAAGCTATGTTGATTAGTAGCATGTAAGCACTCCAATTTGTACAAATAATCAACACATTGAATCCCATAATGGCATAAATATATGTATGATCTATGTACAAATGACTTAATTATAAAAAAAAAAAAGTGACCTCACAAGAAAGAAAAAAAAAAAAAAACGGAGTAAGTCTACAGTATTAAGGAAATTATGATAATTACCAATGTCCATAAACTCCACCCCTTTCCCCACAAAAAGAAAATCATCCTTATGCCCAGTCATCATCACTAAATTCTACCAAATTTTTGAGGAAAGAATACTTTTGATACAACAAATTACCAATAAAATTATAAAGAAAAATAACAGTGAAATTGCTCTCAAAAGTCCTATAGAAGAGTAACTAACCAAACCCTGCAATGTATAAAAATCACATATTTTAGTCTGGGTGTGATGACTCATGCCTGAAATCCTAGCACTGTGGGAGACTGAGGTGGATGGATTGCTTGAGGTCAGAAGTTGGAGACCAGTCTGAGCAAGAGTGAGTTCCTGTCTTTTCTAAAAATTGAAAAACCAGCTAGGCATTGTGGCAGGTGCCTGTAGTCTCAGCTATTCTGAATGTTGAGGTAGGAGAATCACATGAGCCCAAGAGTTTGAGGTTGCTGTGACCTATGATGATCCAAGGGCACTCTACACAGAGTGACAGTGTGAGACTATTTTAAGAACAACAGCAGCAACAACAATAACAATAAAAATTACATACCTTGACAAAATCAGCTCATTTTCCAAATGTAATATTATTATAATATTTAAATTTAATATATTTTAGTATATAAACAGAATAAATATTTTAAACATATATTTCAGTAAATGCAGAAAAACAATTATTACTGTATTAAAATTCCATATCTGTTCTTATTAATAAGAAAATTTTAATAAGCTGAGAATAGAAGAAATTTTACTCATTCTAAAAAATTATATGTAAAACACAAGAGACAACATTATACTTAACATATAAATAATGAAAGCTTTTATCCTAAAATAAAGAAAAGAAAAGGGATGCTAATTACTACCACGTCCATTCAATATTGAAGAGAAGGTCACAGGCAGAACAAAAAGAAAAGAAAAACCAGGAAAAATTAGTTAGCTTAAAAGGTTTGTGAAGAAATAAATGAAGCTCTCATAGTAAAAGATATATTCATAGGAATTTCAATAAATTCAGTAAATACAACGGATATGAGGGCATCAATTGTATTTCTATGCTTCAACAATGAGCAAGTAGAAAAAAGACTGAAGAAACCATAATGTTTGAAGTAGCTTCCACAAGTAAAAATATCTAAATGAATATAAATGAATCTAAAAATATGATCAAAACTTTTACAGAAACTTAAGAATGTTATTTAGATAATTTTTAAATATTTAAATATAAGGAATAATATAGATTGAGAGAATCAATGTTGTAGAAGTATCACCATCTCTAAATTGATACACATATTAAAACCTATTCCAATTAATATCCAAGAAGACTTTCTGTGGAAATTGATAAGATAAATTTAAAATTTTATGGAGAACCAGAGAAATAGAGTTTACCAAGATAAACTGTATGAAAAATATAGCAGAAACTGAGAATTAATACTATACATATATATATATATACACACACTACACTATCGTATATAACATATATAACATATGAATATATGTGATATTATATAGGATATATGCACAAAGTATAATATTATCTAATATTCACA
>CAUYRH010109378.1:0-25257 GCA_963574655.1 Perodicticus potto | reverse complement strand
CAGCCACGTACACCTGAGCTGGCAGGTTCGAATCCAGCCCGGGCCCGCCAAACAACAATGACGGCTGCAACCAAAAAATGGCCAGGCGTTGTGGCGGGCGCCTGTAGTCCCAGCTACTTGGGAGGCGGAGGCAAGAGACTCGCTTGAGCCCAGGAGTTGGAGGTTGCTGTGAGCTGGGATGCCACAGCACTCTATCCAGGGTGACAGCTTGAGGCTCTGTCTCAAAAAAAAAATAAAAAAATAAAAAATAAAAAATGTTTAAATCTACTGAAATTTTTTTTTAATTTGGAAAATTTTTAAAAATAAAAAAAGCACTATAACAATATAATAATTCAAAAATGCAGTTTAAAAATGCAGTATAACAACTATTTACATATCATTTACATTTTTAAAGTACACAGGAGGATGTGTACAGTTATATGCAAACAATAGGCCATTTTATAGAATGGACCGGAGTGTCAGTTAGTTCTGGCATTCTCAGTGGGCCCAGGAACCAATCCCCATGAACATGGAAAGACAACTGTACATGGCCCATCATTTTGAATGGCACCGTAGTTTTCCACTGCATAGATATCCCACAAATAATGGGCATTTAGCATCTTCAGTTTTTCAAAATAGAAGCCATGATGACACTGTAAATATGTTATCTTTATAGGCCTTTGTATGTGATAAATTCCCACAAGAGGACTTGCTAGGTCCTAGTGTATAAGTACACATATTTATGCATCTTAAAGTCTGATCTGTTTCCTCAAATGCCTATGAGATGGGTATGCCAACTTCAACTCCCACTCCCGTGTTCACAGAGAGCCGCTTTATATGCATAGGAGGAGCCACTGTCCAGGTTCTGATTTTTCTGATCTGGGGCAGGGCGGGATCTGCATTTCTAACACTTTCCTAAGTGCTCGCAATGCTGCTGGCCCACCGACACGCTATCATCAGTGCGGCATGAGGATACCGTTTTCTCTCCTCACCCACCCAGTCTTGCCTGTCTTGTAAGACAGCAATCACCAGTCAACCACGTATCTTTCTTGACGTTTATAAGCTATCTAATGTGACCCTTTTATGAACTGCTTGTTCACGTCCTTTGCCTACTTTCCTACTGGAGTATCTGCCTTTCTTACAAATCTATAAGAACTTTCATAAAAAGATACCTGCATGAACAGTTCCCGCCTCCTGAATAGCTGGCTGAGACAAGATCTGCCTCAGTTTGTCCTGGTGGGAAAGCAGCGCGCGGCCAGCTTTCAGGATGTACAGCTTCAGCTGCTGGGAGCGCAGCAGGTCCAGATCCACTTGTCCTGTGTAGGGAAGGCCCAGTGAAAGGACACACCTGCTCAGCTCCCCTCACCACAGAGGCCTCTGCAGTGAGAAGACAACAATCCAACCACACACAGACACTGCTTCTGAGTTAGTGTCCTCTGACCCCCAAGGTCTTCTTCCTTACCTGCTCTCCTGGTGCCTACCTCAACGGGCTGGAGTGAAGATTAAATGGTTTACCATGGTTAGAACCACATTAGCTGTTCCTAATATAATCAACTGTTTCCCAAATTGCTAGAATTTCAGCCACATACAAGGTCACAAGCAAGATACTATCACCTTTTCTTGCAAGGCTCCTCTGAGAAAATTTTGTCAAATATACTAGTTCTTTAACTGAAGGAGCTCCCAGCCATCCCCCCCCCAGAGTCCTATCTAATTCAGTGATGTGCAGAGATGACACAGGCCAATGGAGGAGCAGCCAGCAGAGCCCCACGGCCTGAACCACAGGCCTGGTAGCAGCATTGAAAACGCAGGGTTTCAATGGAGGCCGCGGGGAGGGGACAAGGTGGGAGATCAGAACAGGTGCCTCCTGGACACTGAGCTTGACCAACTAGCAGACAGCATTCTTCACTCATAGGACACAGTGGCTACTGGGGAAGGCTGGCTGAGTTTTAGACATGCTGTGATATACACACACCTCCAAGCAGAGATGTGAACTGGAAATTCAGAGTAGAAGGTGGTTACCATCATCAGTGCTAGAGCAGCAATCACAGACAGGGGCAGGAAATAAGTGAGAAAACACAAAAAGAGTGGCCAGAATGAGCCAGAAGTTACAGATGAAACAACAAGGATTCTGGGGGTACAAAGAATAGGCAGAGAAGAGAACTCTCTAAGAGCACAAAAGGGTATGCAAGGAAAATCACCAGAGTATTCTAGATATAGAGGAAAAGTTTAAGTGTAAGTGGCCACAAGTTTAGCCCACCTTGCACATCACAAAGCAAGGCGGATCCTAATACAAAAGCCTCCTGTTCCTGGCAATGAAAAGGCCATGAGTAAAGATCCAAAAGGGTGGCTGGGTCACAGAGCCACGATATGGGAGGGTTAACGGGTAGGAAGAGAACACAGCACAGACTCCTCTTTGAAAATACGCTCAGAGAAAAGTGGTGAGTAAGAGGGGGCGGGCTGGTGGGTGGTCTGCAAGTGTGGCTCCAAACAGTGTTGAAGGTTCACCCAAAAACACTTACCACCACACTCAAAGTTATATTACCAACTGTAACTCAACAAACACTAAATCCACATGAAAGACTCCAACAGTCACATGAACTCCCAAAGAACACTGTCCAAACAACGCTAGTGAAGACCAAAGTCCCACACACTGACCTGCAAAGTCTTGCTTTCGTGATTTCTTTATTTTGTGCTTTTCCAGTTTGCTCCCAGCGAGGTTCACCAGCTGAGCCCAGACGGAGAGCATGGGCTCTGTGAAAGGCAGGTTGTGCACACTGAATGCCATGGCAGGGAGCTGAGGACAGAGCATAGAAACCTACACATGTAGCCAAGGAAATGAACAAATAAAACATTCTCAAAGCTATAACCACGCATCTTAATTCTGAAACACCGCATATACCCAGGAAGTCTTTTTCTATAAGAGAATGATCATTTCAAAAGATGCCATTAAAGACAAGTTAGAGACTTATATATATAATAAATATTATCCGTATTGATTTTTCTTCACCAATTTGTTAACAATAATCACATCAGGGTGATGGTTATTATCTTCTTAGGTACTTTCTATACACATCCAATTTTCCACAACATATAATCCTACAATACTCAAACCAGTGTTTTATAGAAAAACATAGAGTCCATTAAAATCCTGTAAACTGCTCACTTCCCTATGCACCCTGATTCACAGATTTAAGGTAATGGCATGGTAAGGCCATGTCACTCAACACAAGCACGCGTTTTCTACATGAAAAAAGGTTGTGAACACTGCTCTGTGTGCCCTGTGAGGCAGGCTCCTAGAGGGCAGACACCAAGTTTTAGAACCAAGCGCTCCAAGTTTTAATTTCAGAACCCAGTTCTAATCCAAACCTACTTCCCTGTTATACAGAACAGCACAAGTTCACCTACTGGTTTCAGCTGATTCAATGGGCACACACGGCGCGTCCTCAAGTCTGAGAACTGCACCGTGATTCTGCCTTTTGGAGTGATACGGGTCACAGTGCCGTCTCCAAATTCATCGTGTGTGACTTGGCCCCCAAGGCGCAGGCGACTGTCGATGCCCCCAATTACAGCCAGGACCGCCATGAGGCCCCCCACCTCCGGGTTCTCAGAGTTGGGGAAGTAGTCCTCCAGCAGAACCTAGTACAGACAGCAGACGGCAAGCTGGATGAGGGAGTCCACACACTGGCCGGCTCTCATCATTCTACGGAGAAAAGTGGAACCCACCCCCTCCGACAGCTTTCCCAAGTAGCTGTGCGTGACCAGGCAGAGCTGGGAGTTGATGTACTTATTGATGAGCCCGTTCCACTGGGGCAGGGAGTGCAGCGTGCGGAGTAGCGCCACCACCTCCTCCGCCAGGGTGCTGCTGTGGGTGGCGGTCAGTGAGGCCTGCGGGCGGGCCCTGCGCCTCCTCAGCATGGACTCTGAGGAAGAAACAAAGAGAAGCTGCACTGCGCACTGCTCTCCAACCACTGTACAGGCAGGGGAAAGAGCCACCCACCTCTGAGCAAGGGCACATCAGAAGAACAGGTAGTGAGCAGACTGCCCAAGAAGCCAAACAGTTTCTCCACAAGGCACTTCATGTCCCCTGCCCTCTCTGTCTTGTCCCATGATGGGAGGACTGCTTGTAGCAAGTGCACAGCCAAGATCTGATAACAATCGACAATGACAAGCATTAAAAATAACTTACGTGATAGATTAAGAAATTACAGATTGCTGTTTGCCCTTTTTTTGTTCCTATAATGCAATTAATCATGTGAAAAAATTTTTTTCTTTCAAGAGAAGGTCTCTGAGTACAGTAACATCATCACTGAAACTTTTTTTTTTTTTTTGGTAGATACAGAGTCTCACTCTATCACCCTTGGTAGAGTACCGTGGCGTCACAAACACAGCTCACAGCAACCTCCAACTCCTGGGCTTAGTCGATTCTCTTGCCTCAGCCTCCCAAGTAGCTGGGACTACAGGTGCCCGCCACAACGCCCGGCTATTTTTCTGTTTTGCAGTTCGGCTGAGGCCGGGTTTGAACCCACCACCTACGGTATATGGGACCGGTGCCGTACTCAATGAGCCACAGGCACCTCCCCATCATTGAAACTTTTGACATACATTCTTTTATAGCCAGATTACACCTAAGACGATTAATGGTCAGGATTATCAGAGGTTAAAAGACATTGCAGACACAAGGTATGTCTGCTCAATTCAAAAAAGAATTCCTTTTCATTTAATGCTTTTTTTTTTTTTTTGAGACAGAGCCTCAAGCTGTCACCCTGGATAGAGTGCCATGGCATCACAGCTCACAGCAACCTCCAATTCCTGGGCTCAAGCGAGTCTCTTGCCTCCGCCTCCCACGTAGCTGGGACTACAGGCGCCTGCCATAACGCCTGGCCATTTTTTGGTTGCAGCCGTCATTGTTGTTTGGCAGCCCAGGCTAGATTCGAACCAGCGAGCTCAGGTGTACGTGGCTGGCGCCTTAGCCCGTTGAGCCACAGGCGCCGAGCCCATTTAATGCTTCTTAAAACAGTAACACTACAACCTCAGTCAGAATTTATCACTTAACAAAAAAAGCAAGTAAACTAAAGCTTAACAACAACTCAAAGTGAACAGGCACCTCACTCCTTGCCTCTAGAATCTAGAATCCTTGTGTCCCTTCTAATTCTTCTCTGCATGTATCACTGAATGAAGGCCCCTGCCTTGGCAGCCTGGGAGCCACAGCAGGCTGGGGTCTGCCATGCTCAGCAGGCTGGAGTCTGCCCGCAGCACATTACCTGCCTCTGCAATGAGGTGGCAGTGAAGGGCGCGTGCCCTTCCATGACCTTCATGAGCAGCGTGATCCACTGCGGGGAACTGAGGGCACCGCACACCTGTGGCGTGAGTGCGATGCTCCTCACAAACCCGAGTGTGCACCAGCTACGGTGCTGCTCTCGATACACCAGCCTGTTTGGAAAAGCTGCAGGAGGAAAACAAACACACTTAACAACAAATCCCTGAAAACATATCATTAGTGCAACCCTCCAAGGCAAAGAGGGACCCTTCCCCAGCCCCTCTCCCCACCCCACACAACCAGTCTGACCCCGCCATTTCCCCTACCCTCCTCCAGCTTGCCAGGGTTACAGGGACACCCGCCTTCTTTCAGCATGGGATATTCTTCCTGCCACTTAGTTAGACCCCTCCTCTGACACCGGCTCACACTCACTAACACCATCGTGCATGCTTACGCTCAAACCATTCACACGCCACACAGCAACTCACTTACATGCTGCTGTGTGCTCACCCCAACATGGCCCATATGCAGCCCTCCACCCACTCCCACACACCCACAGTCACGATACACCCCCAAACACGCACTTCATGCTGCCCACAGACTCTCACCGTGCTGCATCAGTCACTAACATTCTCCCACGCACTTTCATCCAGTCACGATGACACCCCCAAACACACAGCTAATGAGGCCCACAGACTCTCACCATGCTCCATCAGTCACTGAGACACTCTCCCATGCACATTCATCCACACACATCACACTCATTCTAACACACGGTGCACAAGTACTCTGAAATACACTCACATACATTTACACGCACACTCATGTTTGCTCAGTCACACACACTAGCCCCAGTTGCTCAACTCACACTTCCTCACTTACATTCACATTCAAACACAAATTATTTTATGCATTGAATTCTACCCCAGCACCATTCCTGGAACCGCAGAATCTGATCTTATTTGGAAACAAGGCTTTTTGCAGGTATCATTAAGGTTAAGAATTCAGATGACAGGTGGCACCTATGGCTCAACGAGTAGGGTGCCGGCCCCATATGCCGAAGGTGGCGGGTTCAAACCCAGCCCCAGCCAAAAACTGCAAAAAAAAAAAAAAAAAAAAAGAATTCAGATGACATATTGAACTAGAGTGAACCAATCCAGTGAAAAAGTCCTTATAAGAACCAGAAAGGACACATCAAGATCTGGGGAGGCAGCTTTATGAGGAAGAGGCAGAGTCCTGTGTGATGTAGCAACAAGGCGAGGAAGCCTGGAGTCAAGAGCTGGACAAGACAAGAAAGGTCGTCCCCGAAAGTCTGCAGAGGGAACACGGCCCTGCCCACATCTGGATTTGGGACTTCTGATCTCCAGAACTTTGAGACAACAGATTCATTGCTTTGAGCCAATGTTATGGGCTGAACAGTATCCCCTTCAAAATTTATATGCTGAAGCCCTAACCCCTACAGTACCTCAGAACATAATACATTTGTAAATTACAAATAATATCACAAATAGTTTACATGAGGCTAAATGGTTTCCATATAAAAAGGGGAAATTTGGACACACACACACACAGAGAATGTCATATGAACACAAAGGTAGACATTAGGGTGATGCTTAAACAAGGCAAGGATCACCAAAGATCACCAGCAACCCACCAGAAGTAGGGGAAGGGCTGGGGCAGACTCTCCCTCAGGGTTCTCAGCAGGAACCAGCCCCCAAATGTAGAACTTCTGCTGTTTGTGCCACCTGGTCCCTAGTACTTTGTTATGGCAGCTAGAGGAAACTCACACCCGCACTCACACACCCACAAACACAATCGCCCCACTCACAGAAACACACACTCATTCAGATACACACACACTCACAGACACACACATTCTCTCTCTCACACAGACACACACACACTCAGAGACACACACTCTCTCATACACACATATTCACTCAGACACACACACCCACAAAAGCCTGGCCAATCCGCAGCCCCTGCACTGACTCCAGGGCCCAGAGCCACTTGTTTCATACGTGTCTTGTCCGTCGTTCCACTCTCCACTAACATGCGCAACAGGCCACACAGAGTCTTGGTGGCTTCGCTCTGCATGATCTCAGCATGTACCCCAGCAGAGAGGCAGAGGGTCTGCAGCAAGTTAACAGTGCTGGTGAGCATCACTGCAGTGGGGTGAATGTTGCTATCAATTTGTTCAGCTTCTGAAAAAAATAATCAACATAAGAAACTACATTCCCAAATAAAATCAAATGATGGCCATGTACATAATTTAAAGGATTCAATATCACATTCCTCCTTTTTTATTTTTAAAGACTTTGATGAATAGTTTTAGGTTCACAGCAAAATTAAGACAAAGGTACTGAAATACATCAAATGCCCACCCTGATCATTTCTGTTCTCGTATTCCTCAAAGAAAATGAGCCTTTTCTTAAATAACAGTTGTTTGTTTGTTTTTTTAAAAACAGCATCAGCACACGTATACACATAACTCAGAAACACTGAAACAATTCTGAGGTTTCACTTCTTTAGAAAAAATACTTATTAAACATCAAAAGCAAGTTTCCAATGAGCTAGCAAGGACCCGCATGGTACAGGGAGATGAGATACTCACACGTCTGGGCCAGCTCTAGAACAAGAAGGTGAAGATCTATAACTGCAGAAGCCACCTTTCCAGACATGGCCATCCCTGCCCAGACTCTGACACCCCTGTGAGGAATAGCCGCACACACCACCCCCCGGCAGGTGGCCAGGCCTGCCTCCACCTGTCAAGGTGGGCAGAAGAAAAACTGGTCCCTGCTCTGGAGCAGCAGGCTGCAGGTAAGACACAGCAGCGACACAGCTGGCACCCACTGCCAGAGTATGGGGACTCGGCCCACATCATCTCTAACAGCCCCACACAGCAGGCATCACTTCTGTTCACACCTGAATGGACTGTACCCAGAGTGGTAGTATCAGAGTGTGAGCTGACACTGCACTATGGGGCACAGACCCTCACCCCCACAGCACCCGGTCTCTACTGAGCACACCTGCGAAGGTCTCCTCTGTGCCTCACCCCAGCAGTGGGCAATGCGGGCCTCTTGGATGGTCTCACCAAGACCAGCCATTTGAAGCTTTCTTCCCACGTCCATCCCAAAGTCTTTCTGACACAGCTAAAAAATGTCATGAAGTCTTCCTCCTGGCTTTCCTTAGACAGGATCTAACTTCTGGGTACCTCCAAGTCCTCACCTCTGATTTTATAGAAGCAGTAAAGTACTAACTCGCTTCACGTTACATAATACATTCTGAGTCAGGGACAGGCAGAGACAGAGGGAGGTGCACCGTGCTCTGCTGGGGACTGCAGGGCAATGCCCATTCTGCAGAGCCCCGGCTCGCTTCGTCAAACTCAGGCTCAGCAGCAAGTATACACCACCAATAGAGGTGAGGCTGTACCTTGCCTGCCATCACACTCTCAGAGGGGTGAAAGCAGGAATGGAGGGAAAGTGCAGGCAGTCGTTCCAGCTGGGTTGTTAGTCCCAAAGTCTCTTTGTGCACTGGCATCAGAGTCACCTACAGAGTCAGAGGCCAGTACTGCCTACAGACAACCTCAGACACACTGTTTAACTTCCCACATGAAAATGATAGCCAGCCAGCACCTGGACAGTTTGTCAGGCTGCCCTGGACTTGATGCCTCGAAGAACCACCCACCAGAGTCATCCTCTGTGTCCGAGTCCTCCGCTGAGGGCTGTGCAGAGGCTGGCAGCTCTGCCAGCTTGAGGTCATATTTCCCTTCTTTCCCCATCCGGTAGGAGTTGGTGCTGCCTGTGTCCCACTGGACCCTTATCCACCCGTCCTCTCCTAGCTCACCAATCACTCGGCCTAGGCCTGGAGGTGGTCCATCCTGAAAAAGTTAAAATAAAGATCCAGTTAGAGGGCATGTGTACTTTCCCTGGTCTCTCTAGCTTTTCCACCAGACATGCCACCCAGGTGGCTCCATAAGGGGGGCCATCACTGCACATACATTCATGTTAACAGACTCCCCAAACCTACCTGAAAATGACAGCTCAGATCACTATAAATTAAATGCTATAAAATAACATGCTCATATCCTTCAGCAAAGAAATGATTATCTCAGTAAGGATCCTCTCTGGGTAAAGATAGGGATGGGCCTCCCCAGCGTGGTCCTAACAGCTTGCCCTTGCCCTTCAAGCCCCGACAGGGCTACAACAGCCTAAGTACCCTCATGTTTCTACTTCTGTTTGACCCCTGGGCCCTATACTAGAAGCTCCATCTGTCCTTTCTGCGGGAGAAGGCAGTTTATAGGAAGTTGATCCCTGACTACACTTTCATTTCTAAGATAACTGAAACAAAGTCCATGCTGAACAGTATGGCTAAGAAACCCCAGACAGAGCCACGGGAAGGTGAACACTGTCCTAAATCAGCAAGGACTATGGTAAGCAACCTCCCCCTGGGAGCACTCAACACAGATTTGGAAGTAGCAGCCAGGAGGGAAAATGACAAGTGGCCACCCACCCAGTC
The DNA here is from genome assembly GCA_963574655.1 of Perodicticus potto. Lineage (NCBI taxonomy): Eukaryota > Metazoa > Chordata > Mammalia > Primates > Lorisidae > Perodicticus > Perodicticus potto. The sequence goes on along the minus strand of CAUYRH010109378.1, from coordinate 15,503 downwards.
AGTACACCAGAATTGCTGGGTTTAGGCACTCATGGCGCATGGCCAACAGCTCACAGGGGCAGGAGCATAGGGGCCTCAGCATTCACAGTCCTATCGTTCAGCATGCCCATTCTCTTGTTCGAACTACACATCAAATTGAGCCTTACATCAAAGAGTTTTCTGAAAATAGCTGCAACTTTTTGCAGACTTGACCCTGCTGGAGGTGCCCTCACAGCAGACTGCCTTTATTCTATCGGTTTTGACTCTTCAGTTGCTCAGAAATCAGCACCTACGTCATCCATGGATGGCACATGTCCTCAGCTCCACCGCCCACACCTCGGCAACCAGGATGCGACTTGGCGCATTCAAATCACGTCTCTTGAGTACCTGATCGCCCCACTTCCAGTCCACACCTCTCATGACCCTGGTCCCAATCTTCATCATAGCAGCCAGTTCTGGCCCTGAGACAGGGAGCTGCGCAGGAGCCGTTTCCTTCCTCGTCTCCTCCAGGACTGTGGCAGAGGCTCCTCGTGCAGAAACATTCATATCTTCCTCAACACTGTCACAGCTGGGACCTGTCGGCACAGCCACAACAACAGCTGAGCAGGTAGGCGGCTGCAAAATCCTCTTATTGCACACACACAAAAAATTAGCCAGTATTGACGAAGTAATAATAATTGTAATAAATTCATAGTATATCTTTTATGAATTAGTATAATAAGCACTGTGAAAATTTTATTTATTGTATCTTCCAGCACAGAGAAGGTAAGGGGAAAGAAAAAATATATAAATATGCTCAAAAGATATAAAAATGCTCAGAAAAGGTACTAGCTCTACTTCTAGGGATTAGTCCCTCTGAAAGAACAAAATGATTAAGTTAGCAAGACACCGTATTTTTAATAATAGAAAAACAAAGATAACCAACCCCGAATATCTAACAATGGAAATTAACAAACTTTAATAATGGTTCTGTGCACAAAAGAACAGCCTGCGATGTGCCCTCCAGCAAGCCAGTCATCTGGGAACCTGGATTTCAGGAGGGCTCTCTGCTCCCTAGGTGATAAGAGTGGCTCACTGCACCTCATCCGTCTGTACACAAAGCGAGGTCTGTGCTGAAACCTGCCGTCCCCTGGGTCTGGCACATGGTATACTTGCCAGGCAGAGAGTGTCTGTGTAACCAGCCCTAACCAGCTTCTCTGGTAGGGGTTGCTGCAGCTCAGTGCTGGAGGATTAGTGTGTCCTTGAGACTCCTCTGGGAGAAAGCTCTGGAAGCCTGTGCCTGGCTTGCCCAAACTTGGCCCATGTGCCTTTTTCCTTTGATTTTGCTATCTCCATTCACTGTTATCAATCACAGACTTGAATCACAACCACATGCCAAGTTCTGAGAGTCCTCCTGGCAAATCATGGATCCTGGGAGCAATCCTGGACAGCCTTGACACAGACTGGGCAATGGGGCTCTCTAGATGTTCCTGACACAGACAGGGCAGCAGGCTCTCTAGACCACTGGTTCTCAACCTTCCTAATGCCGTGACCCTTTAATACAGTTCCTCATGTTGTGGTGACCCCCAATCATAAAATTATTTTCCTTGCTACTTCATAACTGTAATTTTGCTACTGTTATGAATCGTAATGTAAATATCGGATATGCAGGATTATTTTCTGATGGTCTTAGGGGTCGCGACCCACAGGTTGAGAACCGCTGCTCTCAACAGTCCTAACACAGACAGGGCAGCAGGCTCTCTAGACAGGCCTAGACACGAAGACCACAAGTCCTATAACTCCATTTACATGATATATCCACAGAGAGAGAAAATAGACCTGTGGCTGCTGGGACTGTGCTGGGAGAAATGAGGAATAATTGCTAAACCAGGTGCATTCGAGGTGATGAAAATGTTCTACAACAAGACAGTGGCAACAGCTCCACAAAAGTATCAAAGTGCTTAATACCAATGAATTGTAAACTTTTTATTATTTTATCTTTTTTTAGAGACAGAGTCTCACTTTGTCACCCTCGGTAGAGTGCTGTGGCATCACAGCTCACAACAACCTCGAGCTCTTGGGCTGAAGTGATTCTCCTGCCTCAGCCTCCCAAGTAGCTGTGACTACAGGTGCCAGCTATTTTTTTATTGCAGTTTGGCCAGGACCGGGTTCTAACCCGCCACCCTTGGTATATGGGGCCAGTGCCCTACTCACTGAGCCACAGGCGCCACCCAATGAATTGTAAACTTCAAAATGACACATTTTATGTCATTTATATTTTGCCACAATCTTCAAAAACTTTTTTTAAGGAAAGAGAGAAGGCAAATCTTGGCATTTTCTCCAGGCCCTAAAGCCAGTGCCGACCTACCAATCAGTCGTAGTGCCGTCTGCGTGAGGGCGAGGGTGCCAGAGTTGAGCAGGAGATCGAGGTTGTTTGCCCCATGCTGCAGCGTGAGCATGCTGAGCATCACCAGGAGGAAGCGTGCTTGTGGGATGGTCCCCAGGCTTGGTCCCGACGGGTTCTCGTTGGTGATGGTTTGCAGAGGAACAGGCTGGATACCTAATAAGCATTGGACCCACTTAAATTTCTTACCCATGGATACCAGAGTATAAATGCTACAGAAAGCATGGGAGATTACTTTGTGCTTCTATTTTTCAGGGGGTCTCCATGGAGTGTAGACGTCAGGTAGCTCTGTCATGCTTTGCAATTGTCCTACTACCCTACACATGGCTCTCTCCACCTGTCTATAAGACTTAATATCCTTGGTGCCATATTAATTTCAAATATAACAGTTACATTTCACTTTTCTTCCATAATACTAATCCTAGCACTTGCCTGTGAATACTCAAAATATCCAGAAATAATATTAGTATAGGACACACTCTGAGGTACATGGTATAAGTGATACACATAAAAATGTGAAGCTATAAAAGCTTTTTAATAAAGTACTTCAAGACTGTCTTCTAAAGTTCAACAGAACACTAAAAGCAGTGCAAATTATCAAGCTAATGCACAAAGTTATTAAAGTCTTTCCCAAAGTGGAAATGGCACTTGCAAATTTCCACAACATATAACTAAGGCCAAGCTATGAAATAACGGTGACGTAATCACTGACATTACTACAACATCGATTTTAATAGTCTTTTATTTATTCATCAGCCGTTTTCTTTAAACTCACCAAGCTCTTTAAATTTGGCATTTGCATCCATCAAAACATTTCGAATATTCTGAATAGCCCACGCATATAGCTTGCCAAAAGTTACTTCCAGCAGCATCCGATTAAAAGGTGGAATCAAATCAACATCCTTTAAACAATCTGTAAGGGGTTCCCTTTCAAACAAAGATAAAAAATTTTACTTAGGACACTGGCAGACTTTTAACTATAACAGAATAATGTTTTGTTGTCATAAGTCCCTTAATTAAGAAAAAAGTGATATAAAGTTTTACCCTATATCAATTCCCTCAGGAATAAGTCTTTGCCATCCACAAAACATAGCATACTGCACAGATGGAAGTAAGAAATTTTTGCTTGCCAGTTTTAAAATTGTATCTATCCCTTCCAGGCGAACCTCTGCTCTTTCCAACTGCAAAATATCAACACACACAGTTAAATGCTACACAAACACCCAATGAAGAGAAACAAGGTCTCAACAAATTTTACCTGTTTTAGCAGGCACTTTCTCATTTTTTCCACATCCACTGGCTCTTCTTTAAGGGCAAATTCAGCAACTGTGCTGAGGAGTGCAGACTGAGGGTAAAGGCCCTGCACATTCTGTTTCAACCATCTGTATCTGTGGACACTTGTAACTGTACTCAATAGTGGCTGCCACTTATCCTAAGGAAGGAAAAGAATTTCCACAATTAGCCTACCCTATTAATATTAACTTTGTGCTCTGAAACAGTTATGCAAATATACATATAAATAAATAATGCGACTAGGGTTAAATGGGTAAAATATGTCAAACTTAGTAGCTAATACATGGTTTAAAAACTATGCTATAGATATGACTGTAACTGAATTTAATCTCTACACAAATACACTTTCAATCAAGCTGACTTGCCATACAAAGTTATGGTTCACATTGGGAACTAAAAGAGTTTCTAGAACAAAGGATACATTTAGTGAACTGAATGATGAATAAATGATGCTACAACGTAGTATTAAAAAGAAAAAGAAAAACACTTCTCCAACTAAGGCTCTAAACAAGGAACCATCAAACATCCCTGGGGCCTCCCTCCAATACCAACTACACTCGCTGCCTTAGAGATGCTCAGGGACAAAAGCACAACACCCTTCAACACTCATGGATTCCTTTGCTCTGTGCTATGTTTCCAGGCAGCCAATCTCAGAATCATAGAAAATACTGCACCTTGGACGATTTAATAGTAATGGGTCTTTTGTCCACATTTATTGGACTGTGAGGCAAAATGCAAGCTTCTTCTAAATCACTCTCTTCATTTCCAATTTTTTCTTCATCATCAGTAGATTCTGGCTTCTTAGGAACTATGTTTAAAAACATCATTTGTTATAAAAATTTACTTAATAACTTTTTAAATTAAGAAATACTTAAATTTGCAAGAAAGCTGAATATTTTATTCAAAGACACATGTGAACAAACACTGTAAACTATAATGCTCAAACAATAAAAAGTAAGAGCTAACACCTATCTTAAGTGGTCTCACAGGATGCGCAATGACAGCAGTTGGTCACCATGTCGGCACAGGCGAATGCTGTGAGAGAACAGCCCGAGAAGGGCAGCCTAGGCGTCAGCAAGCTTTCCTACAAGTGCCGGACAGTGAACATCTGAGTCTCTGCGAGTCATTCAGTCCATTGCAAATAACTTGATTCTGCTACTATAGCACTAAAAGCATGGTTGTAACCCAACAAACTTTATTTATGGATGCTGCCATTTAAACTTCATGTAATATTTATGTGTCAAAAATATTATCCTTCTCGGCGGCACCTGTGGCTCAGTGGGCAGGGCGCCGGCCCCATATACCGAGGGTGGTGGGTTCAAACCCAGCCCCGGTCAAACTGCAACTAAGAAATAGCTGGGCATTGTGGCAGGCGCCTGTGGTCCCAGCTACTTGGGAGGCTGAGGCAAGGGAATGGCCTAAGCCCAGGAGCTGGAGGTTGCTGTGAGCTGTGTGACGCCACAGCACTCTACTGAAGGTGATAAAGTAAAACTCTGTCTCTATACAAAAATATATATATATATAACCCTTCTTTTTATTTTTTAAAACAATGTGAAACTACAAAAACCACTTAGCCCATTAGCAACACAAAGCAAGCCGCAGGTCACATCTGTCCCACAGAAGCTGCCCTGTCACTGGCTAGAGCCCTTTTGTTCTCTGTCAGTGCATAAGAGGATCAAGCTGGTGCCTTCTCAGTTACGGAAATTTCTACTGAATCTGTAATGTGATGTGTGGTATTTCTTCCCTACCTTTTTTTTTAATACCTTAAAAAATTTTTGATCTCAATCTCCTCAGAATGTAATATGAAAAATTAGCACCATAGACCTGGGCAGTAACAGGATGACACAGCAAGCCTGTGCTGCTCAAACCCTGCAGATTTCCATGAAAGGCCTGTTCCTGGAGGACTCGCGCTTCTAGAAGCTGATTTCTGAACCAATGGAATACCCTGCCTTGCTTTTGTTTTTTTGTGTGTGTGTGTTTTTTTTTTTTTTTTGCAGTTTTTGGCCAGGGCTGGGTTTGAACCCGCCACCTCTGGCATGTAGGGCCAGCGCCCTACTCCTTTGAGCCACAGGCGCCACTCCGAATATCCTGCCTTGCAAGTGTTGAGGTATACCTGAAGTCTAGCACACCACAAGGCACTAGTCTGACTAGAAGGTTTATAATGTGACTTACAGGGATCACCTTGCTCTGGGCTTGAATGAGCCCCCCTGCTTGACAGCTCTTCATGCATAATGTTGTACATGGCTGCTAGGAGAGCTACACAAGTCCACTGCTTACCTAAGGGACTCCACTGGGAAGAGACATTGCAAACTTAGGCCTAGTTTCTTCTGGACTTTCCACATAACCTTGCTTCTGCTCATTTTAGTATTTTTGGCAGGAGTAAGCTATAACTGAGTATAACAGCTCTTCTGTGTCCTGCCTATGGAGTCCTTTTAGTGAATTATCAAGCCTGAGAGAGGGCTTGGGGACCCTGAACACAGCCCCAGGAACACTAATTATAACACTTAAATATCATAAGATACTTAATTTTCACACATACTTGGTCTCAGCCAAAGAGGTAAGAGGTAATGTTACTTAATTTCCAAAAAAAAAACTAGCTTCAAATATCACACAGTAAATCTATTAACCTCAAACAAGGAACTTTCAAAGATGACATTGTGGGCTCAGAATCCATGGATGTTAGGTGACTGGATGGGGGAGGGAGTCATCCCCATCACGCTGGGACAAGCCTGGCTGGCTCCCATGCCTGTGATTTGGCTGAGTTTCCTGGATGCCTGGGTTAAAGGTATCTCAGAAGTGTCAGTGCTGTGACTCCCTGATCCAGAGCACTTTCGGGATTCAGACAAATTACTGTTGGTTAAAGATTTATTTAGGAACAATTTGGGATGGTTTCTGAAAATACATTAGTCTTTTCATAATTCCAAATGACCATCAAAAACTCAGTCATTAATATTGTTCATAAGATTGTGAACAAATAGTGGAATCCATAAGAATATAAATCATAAGTTTCTATAGTTTACTTATAATCACAAGGGACCACTCTAAAGTATTCTATGCATTTTTACTCAAATTTGGATTACTTAAGGCAAAAAGTTTTTTTCTGTACCCTTACACTGTTGCTTTCATGAAAACAAAAGTAAGTCTTTAAGTTCCCTTTTATAATAATTCTCTGTGTACCACAATATTCCAGTATTTCCAAACAAAAAATATGTCTTGGCCAGGCGAGGTGAATGGATTGGTTGAGCTCAAAAGTTTGAGACCAGCCTGAGCAAGAGCAAGACCTGTCTCTACTAAAAATAGAAAAACTAGCCAGGTTTCATGGTGGGCACCTGTATTCCCAGCTACTCAGGAGTCTGAGATAAGAGGATCACCTGAGCCCAGGAAATTGAGGTTACAGTGAAGTATGATGATACCACGGCACTCTACCCAGGACAACAGAGTAAGACTGTCTCCAAAAAAAAAAAAAAATTATTCACATTGGGGCTGAACACAGCAGTTCACACCTATAATCCTATATAATCTTAGTACTTTGGGAGGCTAAAGGGGAAAGATCACTTGAGACCACAAATTGGAGACCAGCCTGAGTAATAGCAAGATCTGTCTCTACAAAATAATTTAAAAATTAGGTGGGTGAAGTGGCATATGCCTATAGTCTCAACTACTTAGGAGACTGCGCAAGAAAGATCACTTGAGCCCAGAAGTTTGAGGTTGCAATAAGCCCAGAGTCATGATGATGCCTCTAGCCTGGGCAGCAGAGTAAGAGTGAGAGTAAGAGTAAAAGTAAGAGTAAGATGAGAGAGAAAGACAAGACAAAAAGGAGGGAGAGGAGAGGAGGGAGGGAGGGAGAGAGGGAGGGAGAAAGGAAGGAAGGAAGGAAGGATTAAATTTTAAGGCTCAGCACCTGTAGCTCAGCTGCTCGGGTGCCAGCCACATACACCAGGCTGCCAACAAAGACAAATGCAACAAAAAAAATAGTCAGGCGCTGGGGCAGGTACCTGTAGCCCCAGCTACTTGGGAGGATGAGGCAAGAAAATCGCTTAAGCTGAAGAGTTTGAGGTTGCTGTGAGCTGTGATGCCACAGCACTCAACCGAGGGCAACACAGTAAGACTCTGTCTCAAAAAAAAAAAAAAAAAAAAAAAGATTAAATTTTAAGTTTAAATTCCCCCATTACCAGGGGGGAATTACCAGGACAACGGATTTTGAAAAAATATGTCCTTTTCCCTAACAATAAGTTTACCTTTATCAGCATCAATTTACTAGTTCAAATCATGACACGTTCAATTCCTAAGATGCTTCATTATATCTGATCTCAAAATGCACAATTTCTATATTTAATCATAAATACATGTAAAAATTATTGCAGTAGGTGGAAATGACACATGTAATAAATAGTAGTAACAAAACTCCACCCAGAAATCACAGATCTAACAACATGGGCTAAGTATACACTTCAAAAATCATTTCCGTCCTTTTCCATTCTTACCTCTCTTTTTCCTTCGTTCTCGAATTATCTTTTGAGCTATCCTCCTCCAACGAGGCAGAGAACTTAAGGGTCTAAACTTCGACATTATGGAGAGATCATTGCAAACAGCAGGTCTCAATTCATTGAAAAGGAATCGCAACCGTTCAATGACAGGAGCACAAACCTCCTTGTAAGAACGGCCTTGTTCTTGATGAGTCTGCAAGGTTATATAGAAAAAAGACAACTTTAACAATGAACATCTCAGAAACTGCATGGCACAAAAGAAGAACTAAAATCTGTTCACCTTAATGAGTGAGCACTTTGCCTGGTAGACAACTCTACACACATCCACCACTGACTTAGGCAGTGTCCTATGCTTCACTTGCTCTATCCCCAGCGTACCAGCATGAACTAAGGACAACGCCACATGACCTGTGAAGAAAGCGAACATGGGCAGGTAGGTAGGACGCGTGAGACACATTGGTCGCAGGATACACAGCACAGCTCAGACACATGGGCATCAAGCACCATACCTAAGTCCTCATGTTTTAAGAGACAACATAGCAGCAAGCGGCCAACCTCCTCCACAGGGTGCTCCGGAGGAAATGTGATTGGTGTGGTCAAATGGCACTGCCGACAGCACCTCTCGATCTGACACAGAAAGTCCTACAACAGAAATGACTGGAGGTGACTTCAGAGGCACCCAGTGAGTCCTGACGAATCCAGATGTGCCACGGCTTCTGACACGCTAGCAATCAGTAATGTTTCTATAGCCTCCCTGGGAAGTACACAGAACCAGTTTCTCACCTCAAAGCCAACTCTCTCAACATGTGAAACAAAGCCTGTGCTACGTTAATTGAAGTGCATGTGGTTATTACCATGTCAAACTTCTCAGCCACACAGAATACTCATTGGGGATGAGGGCGATTTCTAGCTCACCTTCACATTGTGGTCCTGGGTGTTATTGTCAGCGATGGCCTGCAGGAATGCCTGGGAATGGTCGCCTAGCGCTCGTCTATGGGAGCAGAGTCGAGATTTGCTGGCAGACGAACCCCCGGGAGAGCTGCAGTGGTCCTCATCTTTCTCCTCATTATAGCTGTAGTGGATCTGGCTGGTCTGCAGGCCCCCAGAGAAGATGGATGACTGAAGCCACTCTAAAAATGCACAGGCAAGTAAATATTAAAGAGAAACTCGAGTGCACTATTCAGGAGTAAACATGGAAGAAAAGATGCTCGAGTAAATACTTGATTTAAAAGGTGAAATTCAGCGTCAGTCCCATAAAAGAGCTACATCTAACATTTACACAGACTTGACTTACAATTCCACAATTGATATGAACACAGGTAACACTTTCTGGTTACTCAATACACCTCAAGTGTGGTATCAAAACTCATATAGTTTTTCCAGCCCAACAGTTGCTAGATCCCTGCACTCTGCGTGGAGATGCCTGGCTCCAGAGATACTGTCCGGAGACAGGGATTCCATTCCAGCAGGGGGCAGCACTCACTCACCAACCACTCAGTTTCAGCTGTGAGACTAGGCATCTGAGGACCACAGGGGACACAAGAGAAGCGGCAGAAGACCACCATTAATCTGAAAATCAGTAAAGCACTTGTCACAGAACTAACTACTGAGCTGAGGTTCAGCTCAGCATCTAGGCAGGGGCACAACACCCCTGAAGGGTTTCTACAAAAAATAACCAGCCTCAAGTAGGCAGCATACTCCTAGAGCATTTATAAAGTAGGAAGAATAAGAGCATATTTAACAACACACAGTCTTTAATAAAGGAGAGATTTAGAAGGGAGACTTGTGGGTGGTATAAGCTCAATCAGATCTGACAAGAATATGCCACTGTCAGGGAATGCTAATGATAACTACCGATGAAAAATGGAGGAAAGGCACCAAAAACAATCAGTGTATACATCACTATAGATTTTTATTAGTAATTTGTGTTGCTGACATGTTGCTCAAACCCAAGCAGTCACATGTGGGATGCACTCAATGTTCTTTTACTGGACATTTGGATTTCTAGAGCATTTGAGAACATTACCTAAACCACTACATAATTCTTCTGAATCACAAATCTGATTTACCCCACCACCCCCACTCTCTCTACTTGAAACACTAGACTGCCCCTCTTTATCTCTCCAAGATATGCTTCTGATCTCTCCATGGATGATCACGCCTCCCCGCCAGGGCCCACACCACCTTCTGTTCCTGCTACCCTGGAGCTCCCCAATTGGACCCTCCTTGCCAATCTACATGAAGCCTGTCTTCCCAAGGTATAGCATGTCTCCAGAAGGAAGGGAGATAGCAGCAAGGCCGCGTAGCGCCCAGCATGCCCCCAAGGGCCCACTGCACATGAGGCTGTGCAGCACCAAGGCTGTCCACACCCACCAGCCCACCCCTGACACTCCTGCTGCTCCCAGCAGTGCCCTTCACAACCCCCAAGGTTCTGCCCAGAACGCCCACACCCCAGTCCAGGGTTGCTGCCATTGCAAAGCCTTTCCTCCCCAAAAACCACTTACGAACATCATTTACAGCCATGTATGTATCTCCATCTGCTTAGCGTCCTGGCTCATCATCAAACAAGCGATAGCTGTGGACAGAGGCATGTCCTGGCTGCCTCTGTATCCTAAACCCCCAGCACAGTGACCCCACAACTACAGGTCAACAGATGCTTCTTGGATAAATACATGAACAGAAAGATGGGAAATGTGCAACTACATGAAGAAAAATTTAAATCCATCCTATAGGGTATGGAACAACTTATTTTAAGTGATTACAAAAGCTGCCATTCCAAAATATACCTGCCTTGCATTTGCTCTCAAGCAGAATGCTATTCCCCAGTAGGAACAGCCAACCACATTCTGTGCAACTTCCGGGCACACAGGAAGACAACGGCCACCCTGGGTCCATCTGTGAGAGGATACGGTAAGCAAGACTCATAGCGCCGAGACCTTCCTGCACACTCTTAGCTTCCTCTGTGGCCCAGACCATGACAGCAGAGGATGGTCACTTATAGCTGTTTCTAACTAACCAGCTGAATCTCCCTATACTCATTTTTTGTCGCAAAGAACTTCGTTGATTATTCTTCCTCTCTTATACCCTGGTGGCACTTCACAATTCATCTAAAATAATCTGCTAATCAGTTAGCAGAAAACAAAATTTTCTTACTGGCACATTCGACCTCGACAGGAGACAGTGGTGTGCTCATTGCTAAATAGGAAGCATGTAATCCAAGAAGCAGGCCCAGATTCCGTTCTGTGTCTATCAGAGGTGAAGACAGACTTCCCAGATCTGGTATGGTGACAACCTCTTGGTCAGGCTACAAAGAAAAATTTCACCATCAGTCTGAAAAAATGAAGTTAATTAAAAACATCAAACTAAAGGAACAGCTTATGCCCTTAAAATGTGCAACCATGCTGAAGACAAGTGGGTGCGCTGGGCCCCCTGTCTACATCCCACAATAATGAGATTATACTGCTGTGCCCAAATTAACAGCAGACACCACATAAACCCTACACACCCTATAAAGCAGATGGTAAACACACAGCTATAATGGTGGAAAATTCAAAGTACACATAAACAACTTAACTAGAACATTTCTTACAAAATCAAATCATTTCCAAAGTGATTGTAGACAATGCTTCAGAAAATACTCCATGTGATGAGTTGTTACATGAATAAAGAATCTAACGAGAGACAAAAATGTGACCTCACAAGCATTAGCTGAAAAGTGTGACAACCATGACCACACATGTGGAGAAAATAAATTTATTCTAATGATAAGCAAACTCACCAAACAAAAATAAGAGTTCAAATATTCTTAAACTTTTCTAGTAACACCAATTTACAAACCAAAGTTAATCTTCCTCATGGCATTAATGAATTTTATCACTTCTGGGCATTTGAATATGTAGCAGGCCAATCCCAATATATAAACTCCAATGCTCATGAATACATCGGAAGGACGTATTTCTACTGCAAAGAATTACATTTCTCGTCAGGCACGGTGGCTCACACCTATAATCCTAGCACTCCAGGAGGCCGAGGCAAGTGCATTGCTTGACCTCAGGAGTTGGAGACCAGTCTGAGCAAGAATAAGACCCCGTCTCTAATAAGATAGAAAAACTAGCCAAGCACTGTGGCGGGCTAAAGCAAGAGGATGGCTTGAGTCCAGGAGTTTGAGGTTGCCGTGAGCTACGATGCCACAGCACTGTAGCCAGAGGCAACAGAATGAGATTCTGTCTCAAAAAAAAATTACACTTTTATACAATTCTTCCCCAAAAATACATACCTCAATATAGTAAGCTATTCCAAATTTCTAAATAAGCTTACAAGAAAATTGTAAACACGGAAGTTTAACCTCTTTTCTATGTGAAAATGTCTTTATTTCTTACAAATTAATAATTTCTAAAATAATTTTTCAAGACCAGCACATCATAAATCTTAACAAGAATAAATGTGAAGTCATTTATGAAATAATTTCTAAAGTATATTTATGTTTTTCACTTAATACCCCACAAAGGACTTTAGGGTCAAAACCTTCTTATCAAAAACACACATGCAGGGTCTCCCCAATGTCCTCACGCACTCAGGGGACACAGCCTCACCTCCAAATACTGGCCAACACAAAATGCATGCATTGAATCCCGTGTGTCTTCAAATTGCAGAGCAGCTTCCAAAGCTACCACTGGGTCCTCCCCTGCAAATTGAGCTAGAACAAAAATGAAAAACGCAACATGACTTCAATACAATTTCCCTAGACAGCCATTGTAGAAACTAGAAGTAGGAAATAAGTTAGGCAAGTGAACTCCAAAGTGAGGTTACCAGAGGATATGATCTCTCACCCTCTTCCCAGAGTTGTCTGGGCCAACTCAGAACTAGTAAGTCCCCACAAATATTGAAACAAAAAGTACATCACAGTGAGAAATTCTTCAAATGTACCTGAATTTCTTCATAAGTCACACATATATTAAAGTATGCAGGGACTGGAGCAGAATTAAAGACATCATTTATAAGCCAAATCTTGTATAAAATGACATATTGCAACTTTTAACCATGGAGTAAAAAATGTGACATTACCCAGAATACTATTTCCTGTGAGCGACTGTGTCTGGAAGTCCTTTATGTCATAGACTTTCCCATCAATCACAGTCCAGAAGCCTCCATCTTTGTTGTGGTTCTCTAGATCAGCTTTGCGTATAAGTGTCACTTCCTCATTATTTCTACAGTTCTGACCTGTAAAAAATGACTCTGTATAGAGAGAAAGCAAAATCAATCAGTTAATCAACTGATGCAGTTTTAAAACAAACTGTGTGAAAGAACTACAAGGAAAAATAGATAAATCCCAGTCATAATGAGAAAATAACATTTCCATATCAGTAACTAATACTACAAAGAAATTTCTATTAATTACAGAATGATTTTTGTTTAAAAAAACAAAACAAAACAAAACAAAACACAAGCATGACTATCAAATCAGGCCATATGCTAGGCCACAGAACAAATCTCAATAGATTTCAAAGAAGTGAAGTTACAGCACTTATAAGAGGCCATTAAACTAAAAATACAAGTAGGTAATAAAAACAATTCCCCATGTATTCAAAAATTACAAAATACATTTCAATGGAACCCAAAATTCCAAGGAAAAAATGACTTTGGAGATTAGAAAATGCACTGAAGTGAATAAAAATACTGCAAATCAAATCTGGTGACAAATAGACAAGCTAACCATGTGCTTGAGGGCATTTACCCCTTTAAAGATATATATGCTAAAAGGACAAGCCAGAAAATAAAAGTAAACAAGTTAATTAACACCAAATCAATAAAATCTTAATTCATAACAATACTTTAAAAAAAAAAGAAAGAAACCTATACCTGGGTACCTTGGGAAGTTCTAGGACACCAGCTCAGTATCATGAAGAACAGTTAAAAGGGGAGTGGGGGAGAAATCTCACATGGATCATGCCCTCCCTGTGCAAACTACAACTCGTGTTACCCAGACAGTAGGCGCCTAAGTCAGTACAGAATCTTAAGAGGACAGACACTGCATGGACAGAAATGAAGGTAGGCAGGCAGCACCACAGCCCCCATCCAACAGAAAGCGCACTGCGTGACTTCAGATGTGATTCAGACCCAACAAAATAGATCCAAAGACAGACAAACCTCTATAACTGACCAGCAGATCGGAGAAAATATAACTGATAGAAGAACATACTGGAGTAGGAAGGGAATGTGGATCAACCAAGTTCAGAAAATGTGAGGTTCTCCAGAACAAACGTCTTGCTTCTCTGAAGAAAGAACAGTATGGCCAGATACTGGGAGAGGAAAGTCGGGGCTCTGCTGCTGGGAAAGGAGACCAGGGGCATCAGCACCCAATTCCAACATGTACACCCTGCTCAGACTCTAACTTGAAATCACCACCGAAAAAAGGCATTTTTGAGACAGTCTAGGAAAATTTAATGTGGACAGTGTGTTATATTAAGAAATCACTATTAATCTTATAGATAGGCTTGGTGCCAACAGCACAGTGTTTACAGCACCAGCCACATACACCGAGGCTGGCGGGTTCCAACCTGGTCCGGGCTAGCTAAATAACAATGACAACTGCAACAGAAAAATAGCCAGGCATTGTGCTGGGCGCCTGTAGACCCAGCTTCTTTGGAGGCTGAGGCAAGAGAATCACTTTAAGCCCAAGAGTTTGAGACTGCTGTGAGTTGTGAGCCACAACACTCTACCGAGGACGACATCTGCCTCAAAAAAAAAACAAAAAAGAAATCGTGCAGATAAGAGAATGGTATCATGGTTTTGGGTTTTCTTTTAAAGTTCTTGCTGGGTGAGGCACCAGCTACTCAGAAGGGTGAGGTAGGAAGGTCACGGAAGCCCAGGAGCTCAAGGCTGCAGTCCACTGTGAGGACACCTGGGAACAGATGCTGCATTCCAGCCTGGGCAGCAAAGCAAGACCCTGCCTCTAAAAAGGTAAATAAATGAAGTCCTTATCATTCAGAAGTAAAATGTCCTAGAGTGTTTTAAAGGAGATAAATGCTTTAAAATAACAATCAGAAAAGTATGGGAGGAGTTTGTAAACACTTGTTAAAGTTGATTCCTTTGGCTCGGTGCCTGTGGCTCAACAGACTAAGGCACCAGCCATGTACACCTGAGCTAGCAGGTTCGAATCCAGCCCAGGCCCGCCAAACAACAATGACAGCTGCAACCAAAAAAAAAAAAATGGCCAGGCATTGTGGCGGGCGCCTGTAGTCCCAGCTACTTGGGAGGCGGAGGCAAGAGACTCGCTTGAGCCCAGGAATTAGAGGTTGCTGTGAGCTGTGATGCCATGGTACTCTATCTAGGGCAACAGCTTGAGGCTCTGTCTCAAAAAA
>CAUYRH010109370.1:0-17466 GCA_963574655.1 Perodicticus potto | reverse complement strand
CCTGGTGGTAGAGACGGGGTCTTTTACTCTGGCTCACTCATGCTTATGCTGGTCTCGAACTCTGTGAGCACTGGAAATCCACCCGCCTCGGCCTCCCACAGCGCTGGGATTACAGGCGTGAGCCACCACGGCCGGCCAATTTTTTCTGTCTAGAAAACCCTTACCCCTTATTTCACGACTGGGTGGTCATGAGCCCGGTGTTGGGTGTTGTCTGTGCTCCTGTAGTACTTCGTGCATATTTACCTCTAAACCTTAAACTTCATAAGGGCAAGAACTGTTTATTTTTTTGGCTTCAATTATATTTGTAATGTTTTATTTATTAAGTGATGGCAAGAACATGGATGTTCATCAAAATACTCTTTAAACCTTTGCATTTGGCTAAAACAGTGATAATTTGTAAAAGGCCTTCTTTACTCTAAGTCCATAAGCATATTCTGTGTTTTATTTTGGTATGCTTATAACTTTGCTTTTGCATTTAGATCCTTAGTCAGTTTGGGGATAAGATGTGTGCGTGTGATGAATTAGGGTTCTCACTTTATTCTTTGCTTATTTTTGTCCCAATACCATTTGTTGAATTGTCCTTTATTTCCCCAATGAAAAGAGGTGCCTGTTTTAAAAATTAACTGTTAAATTCTTACATATACTTGAGTCTGTTTTGTTCTGTATCAGCTATTGTCTATTCCTTTGCCAGTGCCATGTTCTAATTACTGCCTTTATGGTATGTCTTAATAAATGGTAGAACAAGTTAGTAATCTCCTCTTTATTCTTCTTTCTGAAATTGGCTTTTGGCTGTTCTTTGATATTTTGCATGAAATTTTAAATTGGTTTGTAAAGTACTGGAATAAACCACTTTGCTATTTGGATTAATGTTGTTTTGCATTTACATATTAATTTGTGAAGAATTGACATCTCTACTATGTTGGCTTTCTTCATTCCATTGTATTTAGAACATGTTAATACACCTTTTAATAAGGTTTTACTGTTTTCTCCATAAAGCTCTCCCATAGTTCTGATTAGATATTTCCTAGACATGGTATAGTTTTTGGTGCTACTGTGAGTAGGACTTTCTGCAATCATTTTCTAATTGGTTATTACTGGTGTGTAGAGTTATTCTTTTTTGATTACCTTTTGTTCAACTACTGTGTTGACCTTTCGATAATCCTAATAGTTTGTCATTTGGTTTTCGTTCTTTTTCTTGATAAATGATCATATCATCTGCATTTTTTTTCCATTTTTATGTATTATATCTTATATTTTTTGTTAAGCCCTCTAGAACTCTAAGCATCTTTTCTGAATCCTGACTTTAACAGAAATGCTTCTAATTTTTACCTTTAAATATACTTATAGGCGCTTACTCTAGTTTCTGTCAGTCGTGGCGATAACACCAAGAGCTGCCCTAGTAATAAGTGCTGTTGCCTTTTATTGAGTGGTAATTACGAGCCAGATGGTTCTAAGCACTTCACATGTATTTATTTAATCTTCGTAACATTCCTGAAGGTAGATGGGCAGGTGATGGTGTTATTCTCATTTTTACAGATAAGGGAAATGAAAGTGAGGGACATTTAAAAAACTTGCTTAAGATATTTTACAAAAAGTAGAGGAGCTGAGATGTGAACACAAGCAATCCATTTCCATAGGCCCTGCTCTTACCCTTTTTATTTTACTTCATCAAGGTAAGGATAGTTTCTTTTAGACTTAGTGTTCTAACACTTTGCTGCTATCTTAAAATTATAAAAGAAAAGTTGCTAAATATTATCAGATATATTGCAAATACCTGTTGGAATGATTATTATTATTTTTCTTTAATCTGTCAATATAGTGAGTGACATTAATATATTTTCTCATGTTGAACTATGTTTGGTATTTCAGGCTAATACTTGTTAATATTTACATTTTGGTTTTGTTTTCACATCTGTTTAGACTTTTATACACCAATATTTACAATAGTGTAGTTTTGACAATAGTTTTATTATATAATCCTCATTTGACCTGGTATCCAAACATCTGTGCAACTTGCAATTCTAGCCAAGATGGAATAACAAGGACCAGATGTACCCTCCTGCATGAAACAACCAAAAAAACTAAAATATGTATAAAACAATGGTAAGATGCTAAACATCAGGTGATGAAAAGCAATTTTAGAAGATGGGAATGCAGTGAGCCCTATGATTGTACTAGCCTACCATGTGCAGAGTGTTTGGCACAGGTCAAGAAAACCCAGGCTGAGGCCAGTAGACAGTCTTGAAGGAATGACTGGGGAGAAGAAAGTGACTAGAGTTTGCAAAACAGAATACTGGAAAAGAGAGGATTCTGTAGGGAAAGCTTCACAGGTCCCCTTCAACTTTTCAGCTGAGTACTCATCAGTGTAAGTATGTAAAATAAAGAAACTACTGATAGCCAGGGAAAGAACCTCCGGAAAGGAGTAGAGGTAACAATTGTGGTGCTCCCATGGGTCAGAAACAGTGCCTATTCTCACCAGCCAGAGGGGAAAACATCTTGACTCATAGAACATTAGGTAGAGTGTACAGAAGGATCTTGCCTTAGTAGTGGAGAATATAATTAGCCATAGATATTTTATAGTTTTTGATAAAAATTATAAACTAACAGATACAAGAAGCTCAATAAACTCCAAACAAAAGAAACATGATAAACACTACACTTAAGTGCATCACAATCAAATTTTTCAAAACTAGTGATAAAAAGGAATCCTAAATACATCCAGAAGGAAAAAGATCTTTCATACAAAGGAACAAAGAGAAGGATGGTAGCAGATCTTGAAACAATGCAAGAAGAAAGTAAAGCTATATTAAAGTACTGAAAGAAAAAACTGTTGAGAATCTGTACCCACAGAAGATATGGATAAAAAATGATATTGACAGAAAGATTTTTTAGATACATATAAAAACTTAAAGAATTCATCACCAAAAGCCCTATATTATTTGAAAAGAAAGTTAAAGGTAGTCTTTCAAGCAGAAAGACAGCGATAGCAGATGCCTCACATGGAAATATGGATCTGTAGAAAGAAATTAAAAGCTGTAGAATTGGTAACTACATGGGTAATGTCTAAGAGTCTTTTCTTTTACCTTTTTTTTTTTTTTTTAAGATGTAGGCTATTACTTTTTTACCTAGGCTGTAGTACAGTGGCCCAATCACTGTAACCTCAAATTCTTGGTTTAAGCAGTACTCCTGAGTAGCTCAGGCTATAGGCATACACCACCACACACCAATAATGTTTTGTTCTGTTGCCCAGCCTATTCCCAACTCCTGGCCTCAAGCAATCCCCTTGCCTCAGCCTCCTAAAGTGTTAGGCCAGACACAGCCACTGCATCTAGCACATGATTTTCTTCTTATTGTGTAAGTCTCTTTTAAAACATTAATAATTAACTGTTTAAACAAAAGTAATGACAAGTAGTTTATAACATATGTAAAGTACATGTGAGGTTTTAACATATGCAAAATTAAAATGTATGCTGAATAGCACAAAAGTCAAGAGGAAAGAAATGGAATTATACTATTTTATACTAGATCAATAAGTGAAAAATGTATACTATAAACCTTAAAACAACCACTAAGATATAAAAACAAAGAATTACAGCTTATAAGCCAACAAAGAAGGGAAGACAGAATAAAAAATACTTAATTAACAAAAGTAAGAGAAAAGGAAGAAATGGTGAGAAAAGATCAGTTCAGTAGAAAACAAGTATGGAGATGATAGCTTTAAATCTAACCATTCATATCAAAAATGATATTAAATGTATGTGATCTAAACACCCAGTTGAAAAGCAGATATTGTCAGATTAGATACAACTACATGCTTCCTACAAAAAAAAAGTGCCCTGTAAATCTGAAGAAGAAACAAATTAAACATAGAAGGATGGGAAAGGTGTTCCATGATAACAGTTATCAAAAGAAGCCTGGATGTCAAAGTAGATTTCAGAGAAAAGAATATTATTGGGGTAAAGAAGATCATTTTGTAGTCATAAAAGGGTCAATTCGTTAGGAGGATGTACTAAATAACAGCTTCAAAGTATATGGGGCAAAAACTGATAGAACTGCAAGGAGAAATAAATGAATCCTCAGTTATATTTTGGAATTTCAGTACCCCTCTTTCAGTAATTCATAGAAGTATACAGAAAATCAGTAAGAACGTAGACTATTTGAAAAACTCTATCAAACAAATTAGTGTTATGGACATTTGTGTAACACTCTACTAGCAACAGGAGTACTTTTTAAGTGCACAGAACATTGATTTCAAGACATAAAGCTACAACCAAGATAGTATAGTCACTACATAAAGATAAGCAAATAGATAAAAGGAATGAACAGAGCAGGAGGTAGCAAACTACAGCCCTCAGGGGAACCAGCCCACTTCCTGTTTTTATAAAGTAGTAGTATTAGAATATAGCTGTTCCCTTTTATTTATGCATTATGAATGGCTGCTTTTGTGCAACAATAGTACATTGGTAGCTCTAACAGGTTCCTTATGGTCCATAAGGCCTAAAATATTTACCCTTTACATGAAAAGTTTGCACACCCGTGGAATTGAGTATATGCATATAGACCCACACATATGTGGACAACTGATTTTTGACAAAGCTACAGCAGCAATTCACTTGGGAAAGGATAGTTTTCTCAGCAAATGGTTATAAAACAATTGGCCATCAATTTTTTCAAAATGAACTTTAATTCTTACTTCACACCATGTGTGAAATGTTCAAAGACCTAAATGTAAAACCCCAAACCATAAAACTTCTAGGAGAAAACCTCTGTGACTTTAGATTTGGCAAAGATTTCTTTTTTTTTTTTTTTTTTGAGACAGAGTCTCACTATGTTGCCCTGAGTAGAGTGCCGTTGCATCACAGCTCGCAGCAAACTCAAACTCTTGGGCTTAAGCGATTCTCTTGCTTCAGCCTCTCAAGTAGCTGGGACTACAGGTGCCTGCCACAACGCCTGGCTATTTTTTGGTTGTAGTTGTCGTTGTTGTTTGGCAGGCCTGGGCTGGATTTGAACCCACCAGCTCCCGTGTATGTGGCTGGTGCCCTAGCCGCTGAACTATAGGCGCCAAGCCAAGCAAAGATTTTTTATACGTAATACCAAAAGCACAAATTGATAAATTGGATTTCTGCTCTTCAAAAGGCACTTATAAGAAGGAAAAGACAAGTCACAGATTAGAAGAAAATAATGTCCAAATCAATTTTCTAATAAAGGCCTTACATCCAGAATATATTTTTTAAACTTTATAATGAGAAATAAGAAACCCAATTTAAAATTATCAAAATATTTGAACAGACACATAACCAAAGAAAATATACTTAACTAAGCATATACCTACCATATATGGCCTACTCATTTCACTCCTCACTTAACTTCTATTTTGCGGACACAGACAATGTATTAGTTTCCTAGGGCTACTCTAACAAAAAGTGCAGGTTGAGTGTCCTTATCCAAAATGCTCCAGAAGTATATCAGATTCTGACATTTTTTGGATCTGGTAATGTTTTCTTATATACTTAGCACTTGAGCATCGTAAATCTAAACATTCAAATTTTTTTTTTTTTGTAGAGACAGAGTTCCACTTTATTGCCCTCAGTAGAGTGCCGTGGCATCACACAGCTCACAGCAACCTCCAACTCCTGGGCTTAGGCGATTCTCTTGCCTCACCTTCCCAAGTAGCTGGGATCACAGGCACCCACCCCAACACTTGGCTATTTTTCTGTTTTGAAGTTCGGCCAAGGCTGGGTTTGAACCCGCCACCTTCGGTATATGGGGCCGGCGCCCTACTCGATTAGCCACAGGGGCAACCCTAAAAATTCAAAATTTTAACTGCTTCAGTGAGCATTTCCTTTGAGTGTCATGTCGATACTCCAAAATGTTTTGAATTTTGGAGCATTTCAGATTTTCAGATTAGTAATACTCAATCTTTACCACAAACTGAGTGGTTTAAAGCAAGAGAAATTAATTTTCTCAAGATTCTAGAGGCTAGAAGTCCTTTTGGACTCTGGATAGAATCTTTATTTGCCTCTTCCTAGCTTCTAGTGGTAGCCGCCAATCTTTGGCACTCCTTAGCTTACAGCTAGGTCAGATCTTTGCCTGTATTGTTACGTAACATTTTTCTTATGTCTCTGTCTCTCCTAAGGAAATCAGTCTTACTATACCAAACACCCACCCTACTCTAGTATGATATCTTAGTTAATTATATGTGCAGTGGTCCTATATCCAAAGAGGGTCCCATTTTGTGGTACTAGTGAATGGGACCTCAACATAGCTTTGTGTGTGAGGAGGGGGGAGGACAATTCAACCAATAACAAACAATAAGCAAAATAAGTAAATTACATGGTATTTAAAACAGCTTAGCTAACTACGGCCCACAGACCAAATCCAGCTTGCATCCTGTTTTTGTAAATATTGTTTTGTTGGAGTACAGTGATGAGCATTTGTTGTGCATATAAAACAATATATGCTTTATATATTGTCTTTGGCTGCTTTTCCATCTTAGTAAAATAGGAAAGTATATATGCATAGAAAAATTGGTAAGAATATCTACCAAAATGGTCATAGTAGTTATTGGTGAGGTTCTTGTGGACTTTCATATGACATTTTTTTCAATTTGTTTTCATTTGACATTTTAAAAATATTGTTAAACAGTCCTTTTACCTTGTTAAATTACATCTAAGCCTTAATATTACACGAAAAAATAATGAAGGATTCAACTCATTGCCTTCAATTTTCAAGTTATTATATTTCAAAGATGAGCCACCATCGCTTCTTGGCCTTTTGGCTAAGATTGAGTGTAGCAAAGATGAGCCACCAGTTCTTGGGTTTTGTCGTCGTCGTTTGTTTGTTTGAGCCCAGAGTCTCAAGCTGTCCCCCTGTGTAGACTGCTGTGGCATCATAGCTCACAGCAACCTCCAACTCTTGGGCTAAAGCGATCCTCTTGTCTCAGTTTTTCTATTTTTAGTAGAGACAAGTTCTCACTTTTGCTCAGGCTGGTCTCAAACTCGTGAGCTCAAGCAGTCCACCTGCCTCAGCCTCCCAGAGCGCTAGGATTACAGGCCTGAGTCACCTCATCCAGCCGAGCCACCAGTTCTTAGGCTAGAATTAATCCTAGTACTGAGCAACATCTCTTAAAATAAAATTTTATCTTTGTGCAGAGAATAGTTTAGTAGTTGGGTTAGTAGGCTTAACTTACTAGTAATAAAAGACAAAAAATATGATTCTGTTAAAGAACTGTTTTAACCGTTTTTGTCAAACTCAGCAAAATATCTCTTTCACATTTCTATGACATTACATAGATAGCAAAGAAGTTTGGATTAGGTGTAGGTGAACCAATAACATTTGCAAGTGTACATCAAAACATAATACTAGGATATTTGAACAGACAGGTGTTTATGGGATTGTTTTATTCTGAAGCTCAGAAGATATCTAAAGTGGGATGCTTTCTGAAACCTGAAAGCCTAACAGACAGGGATTCTAAAAGTACATATATACTGAATGTTATTAAAGCTAACTTTCTGAACCAGGCTTTCCTCCATTTACAGTGAGACCCGATGGAAAGATCACGACATTTGGAGGCATAAGATTCAGTTTCCAATCCCTGTTCCTTCACTTACTAATTTAGTGTTTTGGGTAAGTAATTTACCTTGTCTGAATTTTTGTATTTTATTTTGTTAAATTCCTGCCCTATCTACTTGCTTCTCTGTAAGCAAGAGAAATTATTATTAGATTATTATTATTTAATTATTATTATTATTAATTATTATTTAATTAATTATTATTAAATTATTATTATTATTTCACTTGATTATTAGAGAATCAAGTGAAATAATTTACGGGAAATTATTTTATATGATGTAAAATAGCATTGAAGTGTTGTTGTGAACTCATAATTGGGTACTAACGGAAGAGAGTTTAAGTGTGGCTAAATTTTTAAATAAATAATTTAATAAGTAGTTAATTTAATACAGGTATGACCAACTTTTTCCAGATTTATTCATGGTTGATGAATTACTAATGTAGAAGAAAACACTTAGTTCTTGCAATAGATCTTTCCTATATTTATGGTTACTCATCTTGTTTTGGCTTCATAGAAGCTTCCCAGATAACATGCACATTTCAAGGAAAATCAGTGTATGCAATATGTGGATATATGCTTATAATATAAGTATAGAAAATTAAGAAGTAGGGAGACAGGATAATGTCATTAATAGAATTTTTTTTTTTTTCCTGAGACAGAGTCTCACGTCACCGTTGGTAGAGTGCAGTGGTATCATAGCTCATAGCAACCTCAAACTCTTGGTTTCAAGCAATCTTCTTGCCTCAGACTTCCGAGTAGCTGGGACTACAGGTACCCGTCACAACACCTGACTATTTTTTTAGAGATAGGGTCTCTCTCTTGCTCAGACTGGTCTTGAACTTCTGAGCTCAGGCAATGCACTTGCCTTGGCCTCCCAGAGTATAGGATTACAGGTGTGAGCCATCGCATCCGGCCTCATTAATAGAATTTTAAATTAAATATTTACTGTCAACAAAATAAAAGGGGGGAAATAAGCAAAGTTCTGTGTCATTTCTGTTAATTTTAAGACAAGATATTCCCCTAAATGAAGTTAACTATATTGCATATAATGTTTTATATAGTGCTTTATTGTGTCTTTCTTGCCTAGGTTTGGACTGTGTAATCAAGTGCTATAATTGATGTTCCTTTATCACATCTCAATGATAATCTTTTAAAAATTAGGAGATATTATTTCTAACTATTAAAATGTGAAACCTACCTTTGCCTGTTTTTTTTTACTTGTATTCCATAACACGTATCAAGTAAATCTAATTACTTTGAAGTAATCATAAATGCTTTCATGAATCTCTTGGAGTTGGTTGTAAGAATGTAATACATCAGTAAAAAGGTGGAATCTTGTGGTATTCCATCATCATAGGCCACAGCAACCTCAAACTCTTAGGCTCAAGTGATCTTCTTGCCTCAGCCTCCTAGGCAGCTGGGACTACAGGAGTGTGCCACCATGCCCAACTAATTTTCCATTTTTTTTTTTTTTTTTAGTAGAGACAGTGTCTTGCTTTTTTGCTCAGGCTGTTCTCAAACTCATGAGCTTAAGCAATCCATCCTCCATCCACCTCAGCCTTCCAGAGTGCTGTGATTACTATACATCGTGACTTTTAAAATTTAAGTTGTATTTGTTTTTGCGTAAGTATTAAAAGTCACATTGGTACAACATGGAAAAGTGCAAAGAGTATACAGGGGAGCTTCTCTTCCTATCCCAGTGGGAAGACAATGTGAGATTGTATCAAGGATATTCTTCGTTCTAGAAATATCCTTCTAAAGATACTTTATGCGTATGTGAAGAAATAAATGTATATTTCTTCTTCTTCTTTCTTTTGCCACCAAATAAGCAAATGCAGGTTTGTGCCATAACAATGTATTTTAGATAACATTAATATTTGTACATATAGAACTCCATTTTTTTTTTTTTTTTTTTTTGCAGTTTTTGGCAGGGGCCGGGTTTTAACCCACCACCTCCAGTATATGGGGCCGGTGCCCTACTCCTTTGAGCCACAGGTGCCACTGTCTTTTTTTTCTTTTTTGGGGGACCGAGCCTCAAGCTGTCACCCTGGATAGAGTGCTGTGGCGTCACAGCTCACAGCAACATCCAATTCCTGGGCTCAAGCGAGTCTCTTGCCTTCGCCTCCCAAGTAGCTGGGACTACAGGCACCCGCCACAACGCCCGGCCATTTTTTGGTTGCAGCTGTCATTGTTGTTTGGCGGGCCTGGGCTGGATTCGAACCCGCCAGCTCAGGTGTACGTGGCTGGCGCCTTAGTCTGCTGAGCCACAGGCACCGAGCCAATATTTCACTCTTTTTCTTCATTTCTTTTCATAAATTTTTATGTTCAGTTTTCATTTTACTCTTCATTGTTTTCCTTGAATATATTCTGATTTGCAAATTTAGTGAAACTGTCAAAATGTATGTCAATAAGGTACTTACATGAGAACTGCAATCACTGAACTTACTGTATTAAAATCTTAGCAGATATAGTTTGAAAAGCAACATGGGTTGTATGAAAACTCTGAGCAAGTGTATGCTATTACATAGTGTTCTGTGTGGTTATCTTATTGCTGAGTCTGCAGAAAATAATGACTTAGATGAGACGTTTGTTTTTCTTTCACTTATTAAATATGTTCACCATGGGATGATGTCTATAAAATCAGATATTGTAAAATTAGACTACGATTTAATAAAAATTGTGAACGCTTAAAAAAAAAAAAAAAGAAAAAAGAAACTAATCCACAATGGGGGCAAACACCCAGGAAGGATATAGCATAGTGGAATGGGCCCAAGGTGAGGAAAAAGAAATACTGTGATGGTTGGAGGACGTTAGAAAAGTCCCTTCTCTTTTCTAGGACCCTGTTTTCTCACACATAAAATGGGACATGACCTCTGGAGACATTTGCTTTCTTTTCTCATTGTTTCCTCAGTAAGCAGAATGTGTCTTTTTGTAATTCTGGCCTTGGCAATCACCTGTGTGTTCATCTTCCTTCTTGTTCTTCAAAACTAGAGCAGTTCATAAAGTCAAGTTTATGGGTTGACTTTAAAAGAAACCCAAATCTAAGCAATTTGACATCTTCAAAACTGAGTCACATTAGATTATTTGAATGGTTAAGCTGATGCTCTGTGAGGTACAATAGTTAATAGCATGTTGGAGTTCTGATGGCAATGTAAGAAAAAAAAATGGAGTCACATTTAATGACAGCTGGTTGCATCTTTTAACAGACTTTAATATAATTAAATTTTTGCTCTTTTGCCAAGTTTTTTTTTTTTTAAAACAGAGTCTCACCCTGCCCCCCTGGGTAGAGTGCCACCGCATCATCCTGGCTCACAGCAACCTCAAACACTTCGGCTTGAGCAATCCTCTTGTCTCAGCCTTCTAAGTAGTTGGGAGTACAGGCGTGTGCCCCTATGCCTGGCTTGCTTTTCTATTTGGGGGAGAGATGGGGTCTCACTCTTGGTCTGGCTGATCTTGAACTCCTAAACTCAAGCAATCCCAGCGTGCGAAGATTATAGGTGTGAGCAACTGCTCCCAGCCATTTTTGCCAAGTATTTCTTTTCTTTTTGCAGTTTTTGGCCAGGGTCAGGCTTGAACCTGCCACCTCCTGCATATGGGGCCAGCGCCCCACTCCTTTAAGCCACAGGTGCCACCCCTTTGCCAAGTATTTTTGAATGTGATAAGTATGTTTTCTTCTCTTTTGTCTCCTGGAATCTTCTCACAGCAAGTGTCTGCTTTGTTTAATCTTCTTTGGGGTGCTGCCTCACCTCTATCAATGTGATTTTCACAAGGCTATCAATCAAGGGACACCCATACTTAACAACATACACTCTAACCTCTATCAAAGAAGTAAGCAGTTCGCCCAGTCAGGACTTATTAGACTTACCCTCCTGGGAATTTAAAACATTTAAAATTGATCATCATGGGGATGGTCAAAAGCACTGAGTCATCTTTACTCAGAGAACATAAGAGAACTTATGTCCCAGAGAACATAAGTATCACCTGGGAAACATGTTCAACTTACTGGTTATCACTCCCAGAGATTCTAATTCAACCAGTCTGAAGAGGAGGTTCAAGAATCAGCATTTTTAATGGAGAACAGACTTCAGAAACTCTGCCTTAGAAATAAAATCCATGGCTCGGTGCCTGTGGCTAAACGGGCTAAGGTGCCAGCCACGTACACCTGAGCTGGCGGGTTCGAATCCAGCCCTGGCTGCCAAACAACAATGACAGCTGCAACCAAAAAATGGCCGGGCGTTGTGGTGGGTGCCTGTAGTCCCAGCTACTTGAGAGGCAGAGGCAGGAGACTCGCTTGAGCCCAGGAATTGGAGGTTGCTGTGAGCTGTGATGCCACAGCACTCTACCCAGGGTGACAGCTTGAGGCTCTGTCTCAAAAAAAAAAAAAAGAAAAGAAAAAAGAAATAAAATCCATGACTCTCTTCTACTGAGAGTCCCAGAATTGCCTTGATTTCTGTTCTTGTTGAAGTTGTTCATCTCTCCATTCAATTTTGTGAGCTACCAGTATTTTTCATTTTCCCTCTTGTCCCATTTTGTATTATTTCCTCTTTTCTCACTTAAACTGGAGTCAGTATATGTTGTTTGGAATTAAAGAATCTAAATGACACACTTTTTTTTTTTTTTGTAGAGACAGAGTCTCACTTTATCGCCCTCGGTAGAGTGCCATGGCGTCACACAGCTCACAGCAACCTCCAACTCCTAGGCTTAGGTGATTCTCTTGCCTCAGCCTCCTGAGTAGCTGGGACTACAGGCGCCCACCACAATGCCCGGCTATTGTTTTGTTTTGCAGTTCGGCCGAGGCTGGGTTTGAACCCGCCACCTTCAGTATATGGAGCTGGCGCCCTACTCGCTGAGCCACAGGGCGCCGCCCCTAAATGACACTTTCTAAGCTTCGGTTTTCTCCACTGTAAAATGGGGAAAATCGTGACTGCTCCTTTGGGATATTGCAAGAAACGATGCTCATGATACGTTTAACACGGCTCATAGAAGCTAAAAAAGCACTAACAAAACCTTAC
This sequence comes from Perodicticus potto, assembly GCA_963574655.1. Classification (NCBI taxonomy): domain Eukaryota; kingdom Metazoa; phylum Chordata; class Mammalia; order Primates; family Lorisidae; genus Perodicticus; species Perodicticus potto. Next base: position 4,881 of record CAUYRH010109370.1, on the reverse strand, counting down.
TAGGAATCCTCACTGTTATTGCTGGTTACAGAGAAAATCACGAAGTTTTCTTTCTCCAGATAATGTTTAAGACATTTCCTCCCCATGGCTTACAACCGTATAACCGCCCAACTGTAGGATTTGTGCCCACAAGTGAAAATTATTACAAATATATTTACACACTAAATGGGCTTCTGGGGACCTGAAGTTCTTGGAAAATACCACCAGAGGGAGATTTGTGTTATTTGTAATCATGCAAGGGAAGGCAATCAGAAGTTGGTGATTCTGATGGTAGCCCAAGATATTTATCAACAAGAGTCAGTATCCCATTTTTTGTCACTGTGGAATATCTGAAATAATTACAATTGTGACATCTGTTGTACTTTTCAGTTACTTTATTTTTTTAATTTAGCAGACTCATTCTCAAATTTCCTGAAAGCTTTGTAAATCAGCGTGTGTGATTATAAGGCCACAGTGAGTTTATAAAATTATTATGTATGAGGGCTGGGCGAGGTGGCTCACACCTGTAATCTGAGCACTCTGGGAGGCTGTCGCCAGTGGATTGTTTGAGCTCAAGAGTTTGAGACCAGCTGGAGCAAGAGCAAAACTGGTCTCTAAAAATACAGGTGTTGTGGTGGGCACCTGTAGTCCCAACTACTCAGGAGGCTGAGACAAGAGAATTACTTGAGCCCAAGAGTTTGAGGTTACTGTGAGCTGTGATGCCATGGCACTCTACTGAGGGCAACAAAGTGGGACTCTGTCTCAAAAAAAAAAAAAATTATCATGTACGTAAAGAACTAAAAATCTTATATAAAAGATGAAATATCTTATTAAACCCTTCCTAGTATTTATAAGAATAATATAAACCTGACAAAAATACTCTATAATTGTTAGCTTTCCTCCAGAGAAGTTAAAAGCATATTACAAAGTTTAGAATTATCAGAAACAAATTAGAAACATTACACATAGGAAATAAAATTTGAAATTATCCACGATTCATATTATGCAACATAACTCCTAAAGAAATCACTGGTATTAGCTTTACAGCATGGATGTTAAACAGGAGTAAATATTAACCAACATTTCTATTTTACTGTTTCCTGTTGTATTGAAGATAATTTTCTTATGTAACTAAATTAAAATGAAAGTCTTGGGGCTACTCTAGAAAATGGACTGACTATGAAGGTAAGTTTTTTAGTAATGGGAATACCAAGCTTCTATGAATACATTGTATTTCTGCTAATTATTCATAATTAATCTTTCAGAAATTGGCACATCATTGGATTCATACATTTCCAAGGTAACAATCTAAGACAGTTCAGTACAATCAGTTCTCTGTACCAAATGAAAAGAAAAGGTTACAGTTAATTATGAGGAATGCAGTTTTTATTCTCTTTCAAATAGTTTCTTTCGGCAGTGAGGTAAGTGCCTTACCATGCAACAGATGATTTCGATTCCGGGAACAGAGAACAGTTAAAAATTTCACCTCATCTGTCCCCCATTTTTTCTCTCCCGCCTCATACAGATCCTGAAGCCAAACAAAGCACAAGTTTAAAGCACCAAAAAGGATATGCCAGGACATATGCAAATATTTCCACAACTTCAAAGAGCTCTGGGTGGTGCCTATGGCTCAGCAAGTAGGGCGCAGGCCCCACATACTGAAGGTGGCAGGTTCAAACCTGGCCCCGACCTGAACTGCAAAACAAAAAAATAGCCGGGTGTTGTGGCGGGTGCCTGTAGTCCCAGCTACTCAGGAGGCTGAGGCAAGAGAATCACCTAAGCCCAGAAGTTGGAGGTTACGAGGTTGCTGTGAGCTGTGTGACACCACAGCACTCTACTGAGGGCAATAAGGTGAGACTCTTGTTTCTACAAAAAAAAAAAAAGAATGTCAAAGAGCTCAGCTGGGTTAGTATAATTTTGTTGGTCATGGAAGTGGTGGGGCTTATTGGGGATGACTCAGGATTCTTCCTTAGGCATACATCTACCAGGAAGCTATAGTATCTCTCTGGCGTCAGGGCAACATGAGCAGTTCCCCGTATGCAGACGCCTTGGTTCTGTTTTAAGAGCTAAAAGGAATGCCCTAGACTTGGCATTCCTTGGGTTGCCACTAACCTCAGGTGGCTATTTAAATTTTAATTAGTATTAAATAAAATGTAAAATTCAGCTCCTTGGTCACACTAGCCACATTTCTTTCTTTTTTTTTCTTTCAAAAATAATTTTATTAATGATCTCTAAAATTTTTGCAGCACACTGGTTGAAAATCATTGTTCTACAGCTTCAGCAATCTTTTTTTCCCTTTCTTTTGAGACAAAGTCTCATTATGTCACCCTTGGTAGAGTGCCGTGGCGTCACAGCTCACAGCAACCTCCAACTCTTAGGCTTAAGTGATTCTCTTGCCTCAGCCTCCCAAATAGCTGGGACTACAGGTGTCTGCCACAATGCCCAGCTATATTTTTTTGTTATAGTTGTCATTGCTGTTTATCAGGCCTGGGCCGGTTCGAACTCACCAGCCCCGGTGTATGTGGCACCCTAACCACCAAGCTATAAGCACCAAGCCGTCAGCAATCTTTTTTTAAATTTCAGAATATTACAGGGGTACACATGTTTTGATTACATGGACTGCTTCTGTACTACCTGAGTCAAAGGTACATGTGTACGCCTCACACTAGCCACATTTCAAGTGCTCAGTAACTAGCTACATGTGGCCAATGACCACCTATACAGGCCACTGTGGATGTAGAATGTTTTCATCTTTGCAAAAAGTTCTATTGGATAGTCCTTCTCTAGAATAATCTATCTCATAGTAGAACCATGGTAATTACTTACATTCCAACCAGCAGAAATACAAGAAATTGATTCTGCTCATTGTAACTCAATTACTGATAAAGCAGAACTTTGATTTATAATAAGCAGCTGGCCTATTAACTTTCTCTAAATCAGTGATTTTCAACTGGTATGTCACAACACACTGGTATGCCATAAGAGGATTTTGGTGTGCTGTGAAAAAATAATTTTTTTTTTTTGAGACAGAGTCTTACTTTGTTCCCCCCAGTAGAGTGCCCTGTTATCACAGCTTACAGCAACCGCAGATTCCTGGGCTCAAACAATTATCTTGCCTTAGCCTCCCAAGTAGCTGGGATACAGGTGCCTGCCACAACGCCTGGCTATATTTAGAGACAGAGTCTCACTCTAGCTCAGGCTGGTCTTGAACTTGTGAGCTCAGGCAATCTACCTACCTCGGCCTCCCAGAGGGCTGGGATTACAGGCATGAGCTACTGCACCTGGCCGAAAATTTTTAAAGATGATTAATTAAATTATTTTCAAAAGAAGTTCAAAGCACTGTAAGTATATTCTTTTTTTACTCTTTTTTTAAAATTTTTTTTATTTTTTAGCAATTTAAGTGTGCTATAGAAGTTTAACTATAGGTTTAAGTATGGCATGAGATTAAAAAGTTTGAAAAACACTACTGTAAACAGTTTTTACTAGCACATATTGTGGCTCATTTGGCTCACCACCATCTATGCCTCTGTTTCTTTACTTCTTTTTCTAATCTCCTCACTGCTTTAAAGTCAATTAACATAATCACAGAGTTTTAAAGCTGAAAAGGCTCAAAAAATTTAGTCTAAGTCATTTTTTTTTTTTTTTGGTAGAGACAGAGTCTCACACTGTCACCATCAGTAGAGTGCCGTGGCGTCACACAGCTCACAGCAACCTCCAACTCTTGGGCTTAGGCGATTCTCTTGCCTCAGCCTCCCGAGTAGCTGGGACTACAGGCGCCCGCCACAACGCCCGGCTATTTAAGTCATTTATTCTTAAACTTGAATCTCAACAGGCTTGTCACTTCTTATGGATGATTTATGTGTCAACCTGACTGGGCCATAAGGTGCCCAGATATTTGGCTAAATATTATTCTGGTTAAATCTGTTATTTTTTTTTTGGATGAGATTAACATTAAAATCAGTAGACTGAGTAAAGCAGACTCCTCTCTCTATTGTGAATGGGCCTCATCCAATCAGTTATTGGGCCACAGCTAATTAGACCAGAGGTTGGCACCAGGACAACCATCAGTGAGTTTAGTACCAGAGAAGCACCTAATTTTTGCAGTTTGCTACCAGTTTTACCCAACAGGATATATACTGTGCCACACTGTTTTGCACAGGTCTTATAAATGTTCCTCTTTGGGGAAGTAAAAATGCAGAGTGAAAAAAATCACCTCCAAGTGATTCAGAAGGTGCTCAGTGGTTAATCTGACATTGCCACACAATGGACCCAATGTCAAGAAAACTGGAACCAAGGGGTGCTTATATAATGATGTCTAGTGCCACAGCAAGCACCACACCAGATACTTCTGCAAAAAATACCTCTGTTATGGCTTGGCACCTGTAGCTCAGTGGCTAGGGCACCAGCCACATACATCAGAGCTGGCAGGTTCAAATGCAGGGCGGGCCTGCCAAACAACGACAACTATAACAAAAATATAGCCGGGTGTTGTGGCGGGCACCTGTAGTCCCAGCTACTTGGGAGGCTGAGGCAAGAGAATCATTTGAGCCCAAGAGGGCGACAGCTTGAGACTCTGTCTCAAAACAAACAAACAACAACAACAAAAATAACGGGCGGTGCCTGTGGCTCAAAAGGAGTAGGGCACCAGCCCCATATAATGGAGGTGATGGGTTCAAACCTAGCCCCGGCAAAAAAAAAAAAAAAAAAAAAAGATTGCTTGGCTAGGCGCCTGTGGCTCAAATAGCTAAGGCGCCAGCCACATACACCTGAGCTGGCAGGTTCGAATCCAGCCCGGGCCCACCAAACAACGACGGCTGCAACCAAAAAATGGCCGGGCGTTGTGTCAGGCACCTATAGTTCCAGCTACTTGGGAGGCAGAGGCAAGAGAATCAATTGCTTAAG
>CAUYRH010109368.1:0-34781 GCA_963574655.1 Perodicticus potto | reverse complement strand
CTCCATCCAGGTTAATACAACAGATGTAATCTTCATCCTTTTATGGCTGAATAGTATTCCGTGGCATACATATACTACAGTTTGTTGATCCATTCTTGGGTTGGTGGTCATTTAGGTTATTTTCACATCTTGGCAATTGTGAATTGAGCTGCAATCTGTATTAGTGTGTTAGGGTCTGCTGTAATAGATACCACGAATTGGGTGGCTGACACAGCAGAAATGTTTCTCTCAATCCTGAGGACTGGAAATCAAGGCATTAGTAAGATTGGCTTCTTCTGAGGCCTTTCTCCTTGACTTAGAGACAGCTACCTTCTCCCAGTGACACAACGCAGTCTTCCTGTCCATGTCCTAATCTCTGCTTCTGAGGACACCTGTCAGATCAGATTACGGCCCATCCCAATGACCTCATTTTAACTTAAATTACCTCTTTAAAGACCTTACCTCCAAATACAGCTGCATTCTGAAATACTGGGGGATTAGGATTAAAAAAGAAGAGTGCCTGCATATGACAGGTAAATTGAGGCCCAGAAAGTCACACAATGTCCCTCAGATACTAGCACTAGCATCCAAATGTGTTTCTCCTACCCTGAAATTGTATTATTCTAGGATATTCTAGGATATATTATTCTAATAAACCCTGATCTCTCAATGGCTAGCACAGTTGTTTATTTTGTACTTATACATCAGACTGGTGTGAGAATTTGTGTTTGACTGGTGGCTCGCCTCCACTTTGTGATTCAAGGACTCAGGCTCCTTCTCTCTTGTGGCACTGTGCTCTACTGCCCAGCTGATGGGTGGGAAGACACAGGAGAAAGTTCACTGGCTACTGATCACTTACTTGCAGGTCATTGGCAGCAACTGGTCACATGACCGACCTAGATGCAAAGGAACCTGGGAAATGTAGTCCTGGAGTTGGTCACTGCTTCTTAGCTACAGCTCTCAGTTACAGAAGGAGCTTATCTTTTGGTAACAGCTTACTGTGTCGTCACCACACCTCACCCAGTTTCATTCACCTATCACAGATAGTTGAGGCAAGGAGACTGAGCATCTGACCCTTTTCCCTAAGTGAAGTTAAAGCACCATAGGTCATGTACTAAGTTATTTGGAGGCTTGGAACCAGACTCACCCGGACTTTGCTGCAGGCATCATGGATGTTCCCAGATACTCTCTTTCAAGCAAGCTGAACTTCCTCTCCCACGAATGATCTTCAGCCTGCATCCTGGAAACCCTGTCCTGTGCCTCTCCTTTGTGTCATATTTTAGGTAACCCAATTTTCCTTTTTAGACTCTCACACAGGGATAAAAATGGAGTGCACGCTTCCCACATCTACTCCACCTCTGCATATCTTGTCCCCAAATATTTCAGGGCCAGGATTATTATTTTGGATTGGAGAGCTGTAACTTGGAATGAATTCATTTTCATTTGCTGGGGAGTGGAATCAACCATTAGAACAAAGATAAAGACATGTGTGTCCAATTAGGGCAAGCTAAGGTGAACACATAATTTTGTTAAAAAATAGGACTATTTTCTTTTCCACAGTCAATATACAGGGCTTGTAGCTGCTCATTGGATAAAAGTACAAATTAGCTCAGATGAATCTATTAATAAAACCTGTTTGTGTGAGAGAAATAGAGGGAGAGAAAGAGACAAAAACAGAGATAGAGCTTTTAAGTCACTTACTGATCTCTTAGTGTTCCCAAAGTTCGGAGCTGACTGGAAATGGTAGGGATCCTCTCAACCATTCTCAACCATTGCTCCCGTATTAAAGATGACAAGACTCGGAGTCAGAACTTTGCCATCTTTGTTTCCAAAACCCTCTTCTTGAGCCGTTTTCTACTTGCTGCCAGATCCTTCTGTCTAAAGGAAGTATCTGACAGAGTCAATTCCTTGTTTGAAATCCTTTCAATGACTGTCACACACCAGAAAAAAAGCTGACATCTCCCCATGAACTCAATCTTGTTGCTGCCCCTTCTGACTTCTTCTCATACCACTCTACCCAGCTGCCTCTGGCTGTCCTCTGCCATCCACCAGGCTAGCTCCTGCTGACAGCTCCTTTGACACTAGCCTCCTTTCAACTAGTTCCTTAGACTCAGCTCAGAGGTGGACTCCAGAAAACAAATAAAGTTCTGTACCCCAGACTCCAACAGCTCCTTGGCTCCAACAGCTCCTTGGCTCCAGCAGCTCCTTGGCTAACCCTAGCACAGTGCTTACCACATGGCACTGGAAAGCAACTGTGATAGTTGTACATGTGAAGGTTCACCCTTCTGTGATGAAGGTTCACCCCACTAAGTGGTGATAGTCTCTGTAAGAAGATCCCCTCATGAAGCCCTGGAAGGCAGAGGCTGTGTTTTGTCAGTTTATTATCGATCTGTTTGCAGGATCTGGTGTAATGTGCATTCTCCAGTAGAGGCTCCAGAAAGCAATTCTATGACTGTTGCTGAAATTGGGCTAAGGCACCATTCTTGCTAAGCCTAGAGCTCCTTGAGTTCCCTATGCTTGGATGAGAACTCACTGGCTGGTTCCCTTACCACCGGTTTGAAACGTCACTCATCAGAGTGGTCTTTCTAAGTTTGACCACCTGATCAAAACAAAACAAAAAGAAAACACCCACCACTCCATGCCCTTGTCCTATTTTGTTATCTTTATAGCATTCATTGCCATCTAATAGACTAAATCTTATAGTTTTACTCATTTGTCCTGGATCTCCCCTTCACCGTAACATAAGCATCACGAGAGGGGACTCTCTGTCTGTTTTCCTCACTGTTAAATCTTTTATGCCTAGAGCAGTGCCTGGCACATAGTGGGTGGTCACGAGTGATCTGTGAAATGAATGGATGATCATGAAAGCATTGGTTGCTTTAATCCAGCACTCCCTCCCAAATGATCATTTCCATTTGGAATCATTAAAAAAAAAAAAAGAGAAAGAAAGAAATTATTCGAAGTCTTCCTTAAAAATTCTAAGGTCTCAGAAATATAAAAACAAGCAACAACCAAAAATAAACAATTGGACCAAAACCTTCCCAAACCTTCAGTGATTCGTCAAAGTACAGTCAACATGGGTCCTTTGAAATCTTTCTCCGGAGACGTGTGCTTCGAAAAGAAATGAGGAAGAAATGGCAGATTTCTCTGTTTTATTTTTATATACCAACTTGCCAGTTAACAGTGGGAGCAATCAATAAACTTTAATAGAATGCTATTTCTTTAGGGTTGTTGTAAACTGAAGAATAAAGAATAATAGCTTTTCAACCTTTTATCAGTCTGGGGAGCTAATTTAATATGCACGGAAAATGCATTACAATAATTTTTATAACTATGTAGTCCAGACCTCTCTAAAGGATTTTCCAGGAACTAAGTAATATGCAAAGAATCCAACCCAAATATATGGCCCCATATATGAATAAGGGCAGCCTAAACCAATTCTATCAAAAACTGGATGTTTATATTAAAAATGCCAGTAGGTGCAGGATACTCTTTGCTGGTTTTGTTTGCTGTTGTTTTTTTTTTTTTTTGTTTTCTTAACCAGTCTTCCCTTAATGAAGTGGACCGATCATTCCCATTTGGAATCATTCAGACTGTAGACAAATATGCTAAAGCTTTAAGTATATAATTTTTAACCTCTTAGAAAGGTTGAATGATGTGTTATGAAACTATTACTGTGCACAGCTCAAATTCAATGCACCACAAAGGCGCTCCATTAATCCTAATTTAACATGCATCTGCTCACAATTTGGAAGAGGAAATAGGCCAAGAACTGAAGAAACAGCCTGTGTTCATGCACAAAAAAAGGCTCCACGTCCATGTCCATGGACCTGGGCAAATGTGTCTCAGTTCTGGGAGCCCACAGGACTGTTCCAGATACATCCTGTGTTTTGCCCCCTCCTAACCTTCCCTGGCCAGTTTTCTACTCTCCTAAGAGAGTGGTCATTCTATGCTGCAAATCATGTCTACTTTACACCTGTGACCACCTGGAGTTCACAGCAGAAAGTCCAAGGTTCTAAGTCCCCAGACAGTAGAACTGAGCCCAGCATGAGGTAATTTTGGCATTCACTTTGGGTTCAAAATTGAACAGGGCCACAACGCCCAGCTGATTTTTGATGCAATTCGGCTGAATTGCATCAAAAATCAGCTGGGCGTTGTGGCGAGCGCCTGTAATCCCAGCTACCTGGGAGGCTGAGGCAAGAGAATCGCTCAGGCCTAAGAGGTGGAGGTTGCTGTGAGCTGTGACTCCACAGCACTCTACGGAGGGCGAGAGAGTGAGACTCTGTCTCTACAAAAAAAAAAAAAAATTCAGTCACTAAGACAAATAGTATTTTAATGCAAAAAATTAAAAAAAATCAAAGCTGGGCTGGGTACGGTGGCTCACATTTGTAATCCTAGCACTTGAGTAGGTTGAGGTGGGTAGATTGTTTAAGCTCATGAGTTCGAGACCAGTCTGAGCTAGAGCAAGACACCACCTTTACTGAAAATAGAAAAACTATTCCAGAGTTGTGATGAGAGCCTGTAGTCCCAGTTACTGGGGAAGCTGAGGCAAGAGGATCACTTGATCCCAAGAGTTAGATGTTGCTGTGAGGTATGACACCGTGGCACTCTACCTAGGTTGATAAAGTGAGACTGTGTCTCAAAAAAATGAATAAAAATAAAAAATAAAAGCTAACGTAAAAAAATGCATAATGAACAAAAGATCAAAATTCTAAACAAACGTGGGATGAGATGAGTTCAGCTACATTGAGAGCTAAGGCAAAAGGACAAACAAGTGGGAGTAATCCTGTCTTTATTTAAAATTTTGAACTTTTGTTCATGTGGACTTTCTGTGTTCACTGTGCTTTTTTACAAAAAGAATTTTGTATTCAAATAGTAATTATCTTGGTTATAGAGTTTTTTAATGTCCCCTAGAACCTATACCCAAGCCAACTGCCTCCTTTGCCTCATTGTGGTCCCTGCCCTGCCAAATAGAGCTAGAACCTTGTGCGTCCTGCAGTCCTCTGGACCTTTGCTTGTTGTGTCCTGATGTAGGTGCGTGATTCCTGCCTGTGCTGGGAGGACAGGGCCATTATCTCACTTGCTTGCATTCGCATACAAAGTGTCCTCGGTAAGTGTGACTAGAGTTGAATGCAAACATGCAGACTGAGAGGGGGCATTCAAAGTCCCACCCCAGTCTCATCCCATCTACTCCTCCCACCGCTCCCCGACTCCTGTTGTCAGCCATGCTGCACTTTTCAGTGTTCCTCACTTTTGCCCAGCAGCCCAAGACGTCTGCTTCTGGGGCCCTCTAACTCTGAAGCTCCTCCCCTTTCTCCCTTACCGTGCGTGCGCGGGCACGCGCACGTGTGTGTGTGTAAAATCCTGAGGGCCAGTAATAGGCAGCCTCTTAGTAGATGTGTGGCCTTGGGCAAGTTACTCATCCTCTCTCGCCTCAGTTTCCTCGTCTGTATAATGGGGTGAGAGCAGTGCCTGTTGGACGGTTAATTAAAGGAACGTGTATAAAGCCTTTAGCACAAAGCTGGCAAGTGATAAGTTAGAGAAACCATCCAGGTATAACGCAGGAGCTAAGCCTAGAAGTCATGGCTGTTCCTATGCCTTAGTCAGAGGGCAGGAGAGGGAGTGGTCCCCTCAGCCCCACCCCAGTATCCTAGGAACGAGTAGTTAACCTTGTCCTTCTCTTTTTCTTGCATCTCTTGCTGTGCCACCCTAACTAGATCCAGGACGAGGGACAGGAAAGGGGGCCGACTGAGACAATGCACAGAGGTTAGACTGTGGGGCTTGGTGCAAGGTGAAAAGGGCTGGCCAGTGGATTAGGAGGCAAGAGGAAGGCGGACCTTCACCCAGTGCAGTCCTCAAACATCATTCCAGTTAGGGCAGAGTAAGTGGCAACAACTTTTCTCCTGTCTGAGGACCCCAAATGAAACCAACTTCCAGTGACAGCAGGTACCTTCTTCCCATGGTGCTGGGCTCTTGGCAGGCTGCTCCATCACGCAGAGAGGTTGGCGAAGGCGTCTGTGGGACTCTGCTTGCTCTGGGGTCCCCATGGACTTGTCAGGTCTTATCGTTCTTCTTGAGAGGAAAACTTGCTTACAAGGAGAGGTTTCCCCAGGCCCTCCAGGTCTGATGATAATAGACTTGTGTGTGCTGCCGAATTAGTCTGTGCCCATCTAACCGTCTTTAGCTCACATTAATCACACCCTTTTACTCAAAACAGTAAAACTCTGATCTAAACCAATTAAGCTTGTGCTGTTTAGACAAAGAGATTAATATAGCTCCAAAAAGCATAACCTTTGGCCATAGAGATGTCTTAAGATAATGAGTTTGATTCAGTGGGTTGGCTTTAGGGAGAGGTATGTTTTGGAAGGAGATATCTATTTGCAGATTTGAAATCAGCAGAGGGGAAAGGCTTCACAGGACAAACAAGTTCTGGTCATACACATTCAGGTAGAAGGAGGTTAATGGAACCAGATTCATAGATGAGGGTTTGGAAATAAGGATCCTTTCTCTCTTGGAAATTCCAGCTGACTCTGACAAAGGAACAACATGTACAATAAAATCAAGCAAAAGCAAGCACAGCTATGACATGAGATGCAAATATATGGTTTACAAAAAACATCGCTTAATGTATTATCCATTTTGCTCTTATAGAAATTGAGGCATGGCTTCACAGACAATTTAGGGGAGAGAAAATCTGCAAAGTGGTATGGTGAAGGGAGCCCTGGACTAGGAGTCTGACGTGCTGGGCTGTGTTTTGCTTTAATACTTTAGTTCTATTGTGGGCCACCCATATTCTAGATGCTGAGGATGCCCAGAGGAGGGGAACATGGACTCATTTGAAGCAGCTGGCCAACTCATAGAGGAATGTCAGTGCCATGGTGAGTCTGTGGGCGAGCTGAGCACTGGAAGCCCTAAGTCAGGAAACTGAATCTACCTCAGGGCTTTGACCAAAGCTTGAGAGCAACAAACTCTGAGCTGAATCTTCAAAAATACAGACAAGATCTCCTGGCAGAAGAGAGGACAGTGTAAGCAAAGGTATAAGCGGCAGCTGTGAGAGAAAAGCATCAGCAATTCCTCTGCATTCCCAAGGCACAGCGCTGGAGGTCCACAGTGGGTGGAGACCATCTGCAGGCCAGTGGTAGGATCAAGGTCACTGAATCAGGGTGCTAATTTTGGAAACAATGAGGATAAGTTGAAGGGCTTTTTGCATAGGGCATGGTCAATAGTTGTTGCTGGAGGATTACCTTGGTTACCACCAAGTGACAGCGAAACCCTAGTTATTTCATGTACCTAACCTCAGACTTCTCATCTGTGAAATGGGTTCCTTGGAGAGATACCATCGTCTTTAAGGCTCTTTCCAGCATGTATTAATCATGTCTTTTTATTCTGAGTTTCTGATGTGTTGCCACTTTGGGGACTTGCTGGCTCTGGAGAGACTGCCTCTTGGGGCTAGTGAATTTGAATCTGCAGAGACAGCTAGTCTGGGGGAACTTTCACGCGCAAGCCAACAAATTCAGACTCCCAACCACCTCCTTTCTTCACCTCTGCTATTCTAAGTTTCTATTCCCTTTCCCCTCATCACCTGGCCAGGTACTACACAACTAGGGGCCCCTCAGCTGGCTTTTCACAACAAGCCACTCCTGAGCCTACTTAGCCTGCCTTGCGCACCCCTTCTTCAGTGGCCTCGTATATGGATGAGAATAAAACCGGTACAGTAGGACCTCTGCAAGTTGACCATCCAAGGGACTATAATAGCTGGTCAACACGTTGGGTGGTCAACATAAGGAACTAGGCCTACTGTACTGATATGTACATGTGATGCTTGTCCCGTCTATGAAAATTGGTGACCTGGAGGAGGCTGTCAGTGTAGGGAGGTGGTCAACGGTGGAGATGCTTCTAAATGTTAAAACACAGCAATTTTGTTGAATGGCCTGCCTCTGGCCAGGCAAGAAGTAGGGGCTGATATCCAGCCTTTGGCTAAAAAACCTAAACTGCACGTGTCAGCCGGTGGTGGGCACACGGGGGTGTGTTTTCAGTTTGCTCAAGGGTCCCCTACAGGCCAGCAGCAGCCCAGGGCAAATCATTTTCCCTCTTTGAATCTCAATGTTCTTATTTACAAAATGGGGACATTATTCTAAATACAGAGCGTGTTTTCCAGATTTGAGATTTTCTAACCATCCTCATTGTGGGATAAATAGGCAAGTCTGTCCCCCGCGTTCCCTGTCTATGGAGCAGGTATAATTTCCCCCCTGCGTCCCTCTTAATCCTACCACCACAGAGTGGGAGAAGCTATCTGAAGGTGTTGTGTAAACTGTAAAGTGCAGTACCGACGGAGGCCTGCTGTTAGCATCATTGTTAGGTACGAACCTGTCCCTGGCTGTAGGTGTGTAAGACTTTCAGGGCAGTGGTGTATGATTTAGCAAATTATCTCTTCAGAGTGCTAAAGAGTCCACAGGAGTTTGCTCACTGCAGGATGAGGGAACAATGAGGCCTCGTTGTATTCAATAACAGTGGTTTAATTATCATGATTATCTCACATTTGTATAAGGTCTTTGCTTTCAGGATCTCAAAGTACTTTATAAACATTAAGCCTCTTGGTTCCCCCAGGGGAGACAATAAATTGATGCACCAGTTTGCAGGTCCCTTCTTTTCCTGGCTTGAAAGTAGTTTCCACCCATCCAGGTGAGGATGAAGCAGAATCTTAGCAGGCATTGTTGGGCAATGTTCAGTGTCAGAGGCTGAGGGTAGGGATGTTATGGGCTAAGGTGAGAAATGTTGGCAATTGGAATAAACATCGCCTATTGAGACTGGCCCCTCAGACCTACATCAGACCATGTCTTGAAATCTCCCTGCCCCCACCCACCATACAGGTCCAGGGTCACTCAGCCAGGAAGATGACATAAGTAAGTGAGAATGGGATTCAGAACTACAGATCTCTCTAAGGCCAGAATTGCCACTCTTTGCACTGCTTTGCACTCTGTAAGGCACTGCTTGCTTTGGGTCCTAGTCCTTTCCTTTGTTCTTGGGAAATATAACTACATTCTACCACCTTCATCTGGAGATTCAGCTGGATGGAGTGTGATGTGTTGACCTTTTTGGGAAGAGACAAGGAAAAAATCTGTGCTGACTCAGATAGGGGGGCCCTCTGGTTCCTCAGTCCTAGTCAGAGCCATACGGTAGCCCAGCCACTGCTGCTGCTGTTCTAGTAACTCTTGGTGAGTACAAGCTGCCCCTCACCTTAGCTTGGACTGCTGTAAAAAAAAAAAATGCATGGACTGGGTGGCTTATAAAAGATGGAAATTCATTTCTCACAGTTCTGGAAGCTGGGAGTCTGAGGTCAAGGTTCCAGCATGGCCTAGTTCTGATGAGGTCTCTCTTCCAGAGTGCATCGCGTCTTCACCCGTCAGAAAGAAGGCTAGAGATCTTGCTAGGTCCCATTCATAAGGGCACGAATCTCATTGTTGTGGTTCCACTCTCTTAAGCTAATCACCCTCAAAGGCCTCCACCTCTTAATACTATCATCATCAACATACCAATTCTAAGGGGGCACATTCAATCCATTGCACCCCTGAACTTTGTAGTTTAGAAAAACCATTTTATTATGCTCACAAAGTCTCTTGGTTAGGAATTTGGAAAAGGTACAACTAGGCAGCTCTCCCCTGATCTGTGATCTCTGAGGCTTCAGCTAGAAAGACTTGAACAGTGGGGCTAACTCAAAGGCTAGGGGGCTGGAATCATCTAGAAATATCATCATTTTTATGTCTGGTTATTATGTGAATATGAGGTTGGACAATTAAGTTTGCAAATTCATCCTACAAAAAGTGCTACATACTTCATTGCTGAATATCACTATGGTAACCTTCAAAGTACTCCCTTTGGGAAGCTATACACTGATACCAGCGCCTAGTCCTCCCTTGAAAACAATTCTGGGACCCTTTTTCTGAAATAACCCTCAGAGCTGTTGTGGTTTAACACACAAAATCATGCAACAACAATAATGAACACCACTCAGCAAGACACCACCACGTTAACATAAACACAGCTAGGAGGCACTGATATACCAAGGTCATGACACCTTGCTGAGATATTCATACAGTGCTACCAATGAAAACACGTAGGGATACATTCTTGAACTTTATTGTCAGACCTTGTACAATGATGGCTTTCCAGAAAAAATTGCTTTGAAGACTAGACTAGTGCATACTTTCCCAAGGGGAGAACTTTGAAATTGACCCTACTGATATTCAGCAATGAGGTATGTAGCACTTTTTCTAGCAGAAGTTCACAAACTTAATTGTCAGACCTATTATGTACAAAGAACTTCTTCAGGTAGCCTGGGCTTTCTCGTAGCATGGCTGCCTAAGGAAGTGAGACTTCCCCCATGGCCACTCTAGGAATAAAGTGAAAGCTACTCGTTTGTTGTTTTTGACGTCCTTGAAGTCAGACATAATCATATCTATTGTCTTCTGTTAGCTACGGTGAATCACTAAATTAAGCCCAGATTAGAATATCTGGGTATAGACAAGACAACATGGCCTTCCCAATCTCTTCCAGCTTCTGGTGGTTCTGGGCATTCCATAGCCTGGGGATATACTGATTTATCCACCTCTCTCTCTCACTAGATTATGAATCCTAAAGGGCAGGGATTATGTCCAATGTATGCTTGAATTTACAGAACCCAATTTGGAATCTAGAACTGTAGAGGGTGGCCAGCAGAGATGGGATGAACGAAAGCATAGATGCATGGACAAATGAATAAATAGATGGATGAGGTGGGGTGGTCTCTTTCCCCCTGGGTAGTGAAGTTGCTAATTATTTGGAGTTCTCGCTATATAATGTTTTTTCATTTTTGTCTTTTGTTTTGGGAAAAATGAACCTTCCTTGTTGATTTATATTTTGATAGTCTAAGAAGGATTTTCTGAATTGCCAGAGGGCTATAGGGCTGATGATCTCACAGGTGTCTTTTAGCACTAACATTACCTAGTTTTTAAAATTTGATTCCATGATCTACGTCCAAGACCAATGGGCTGCTTTACAGACTAATCATATTCATTGATCTGCTCTAAAGATGTGATTGCTGTGGCTTTCATCTGGAGGAACTGTGAATTAAGTACTTGGGCCTTCGGAAAACGTGTCCATGTGGCTGATGCGCTTGGTGCTGTAACGTGCATTTGCGTAGATTCCATCTTCATAAATTTCCATTTTATGCCATCGTGGTTTAAGTTAAAGGAGAATCCCACTGGCAAAGTGATTAGCTGCAGGGGGCAAAAATCATTCCAGTGAATACTGCTTTTCCCTTTGATACATCTCCAAATTGATGTTTCCATCTCATTGTTTTTGTATTTGTTTTTTAACTTTATCTAAAGATTTTTTTAAAATGAGAATTATTTAACAAAAGGCAAACTCTCACCACTTTCTTATGTAAAGCTGATATGACAATGCAAGTGTCAACAAGAGGGCAAGATCCGTCTCAGGGAAATCTTGAAACCTCTAAGTGGAATTTGCATAAAATAGTTCTGGTATTATTATTCACTATTCTTTCCCTGACAGATATGTCAAGGCCTTGAAACCTAAAAGAACAATTATGCTATTGTATCTCTCGGAGGATTCAAGGGGTGTGTCTTTGGTGGAAAAAGTGCTATTAGAGCTTTGAAAGCCGTTAAAAGGCAACCCAAGGGACTCTTTAGCTAGTCATTTTATAAAGAATGCCTCCGCTTTAAGTGTCTTAAAGTACGTTTATTCAACTCTTACTTTTGGCTTTAAAAAAAAAACCTCGCTAATAATTAATGTCTGTACATTTTTTTAACATTTGCGTTAGCTATAAATAAAAACTCTAGATGAAGTCATCATTAAGTTTAACTATAATTCTTGTGTGATGGGACCTGCATCTTTATCAAACGTATCTCAACAAATCACCTGTAAGCTTTTTAAAATTATTTTTTATTTAGCTAGTATGGCAGAAGCCATCACCATTGCCAATTATGGACCAAATCAGGAACTAATCAGTAAATCCTTTCCTCGCACAAGCTGGCTTAACTCAACATGTCTGAACATTAGAAAACCCAGAATTGATAAGGCCTGTCTTGCTGCAGCTGGATGGGGTGTGGTAGGCAGTGATCCGACTTTAATTTCCTCTGAAACCTGCTGATGATGTTATTCTGTGGTTCGGCTGGGCTTCACTAGAAAAAAGCAATGCCAACTTTTCATAGGAATAGTTTTGAAATTCAAGAAAGACACAGAAAGGCATAAAATACCTCTGTCACCTGAGGATAAGTCGATACTGAAAATGAATTAGCCAGGATAACTTGCAGTCAAAATGCTGCAAAGATTTTAGGGGCAGGGAAATGTTGATGCAAATGGCTAACCATTAATATACCCTGGTCTGTGTTTTTAACCAATCTAACATGGTACTCTTATTGTATATGTCATAGAATCTGATGATGATAGTCATTTCTTTTCGTTTGTGCACTCTTTCACTTTCCATCTTTGGGAGCTGAGAGAAGTCCTTGAAACCATCGACTTTGACATGTTATTTTATGGATCAACAAAAGAAGGCTTGCAATGAGAGAGGATACCAGAGAAGGGTGAGGTCTGAGAGAACAGGTCTTGTAAAGAAGACCACAAGGATACACTTAAAGGGTCCTCTCCATGGTGACTCAGCCCTTAGGAATTTGTAAACTTAACTTCCTGAAACTTGGAAATTTCCACTTCTGTGAAATCCTGTAATTCTGTGGGGGCTGGAATAGCATCTCCCTCTTGATTCAAACTGGCCAATAAGAAGGGTACCTGTGGGGTGGAACTTTTTGACTGTTGATAAAAAGGGAAAGACCAAGCCAGTCAGGGAGCGTGGTGTAAGCTCCAAGCTGGTGAATAAAGCCCTTCTTCTTACAAACGTGGTGTTTGGGTGCTTTTCTCCCCATTGGGCCTTGTCTTCCTGCAACAGCAATAGGGGAAATGCAGTCCAGTTAGTCGATGAGAAAGGGCGAAAGAGAACTATGACAGGCTGTTGACACCCCAAGTATCTTTGCCCCACCTTCCATAGTTATAAAATTCTGGCTAGCCCAAGGGCACCTTCAATAATGACTCATTCCAGTGCAGCTCTGAGTGACCACGTGTTAAGATTCTGATTTACTAGGTGAAAGCAAAAGGAGTCTGTAAAATTCCTGGGAAACATTCCATTTCCTCTTCCACTAGCACAGGCTCAGCCACCCTGGACATGGAAGCATGGCGAAGAACAGCAATGGGGATGGATCCTGACGCCACTAGGCACCAGCCCAGCCTCACACTGCCTGCCTCCATGTGTGAGAGAGAAATATATAGAGATAATCTATAGATTCTAGAGCTATGTCTGTATTTTGGGTTCTATCACTTGCATTCATCCTTAAACTGATGTAGTCACTGCTGTAAATACTCACTTGGATTCAAGCAGTTTGCTAAATGGGTTATTTAGATCATCCTTTCCAAGCACGGTGGCATGACAGCTGGAATCTAGGGGTCCTGAGTCCTTTCTATACCAAATTCTTCACATGGACAACTGTGTCATTCACCGAAAAATCACAACCACCCAGTATAGAATCTGAGAATCAGAAGGCTGTGCTTGATAAAGTTTTATAAGAGATTGATGGATGACTATAAATCAATATATAAGGAAGCTGGACAGTCACACGGCTACCCTACACTGTACCTTGATCATACAGTGGAGAAGTACACGTCTAAGCTTGCATCACAATGTACTTTTTGATGTCAAATGATTCATTAAAACCCCATAGATTTGTCTCTCTCTCTCTTTTCCTTTCTGGTATTGTTTATCTCAATATGATATTAAACAAAGCATAAATCTTGGCTCTTGCCAACTGCTATTTGGTTGGAATTGACTATTGTCTTGACATATACTGGAGTCTTTAAATTAACAAAGAAGAGAATCAATTTTTAAAGTGGTATTTGCAGTAAGGATTATAAACGGGCAATTGGGGAAGCATGAAGATATACATACGACTTATGCACAGAGTTGCAGTGGGTTTTTGTCTCCATCAATATACAGTCTTGCATATCCATGGGGAAAATATGTTGTGGAAAGTACATGTAGTATTATTAGCATACCCAAGGCTCACAGGTGAGCCAGAGGGTCGCTTCTAATCTGGAGAGGTGGAGATTCTTTTTCAGGCATGGTTGTGTGTGTGTGTGTGTGTTTTGTTTTGTTTTCCTTGCCCTAACATCTTGGGTTTCCAAATACCTTTGTCGTAGTTTTTCACACACCTTATTTTTATGTGTGATTGATGTCTGGCTCCTTTCAGGATCTCAGCTCAAGAAAAATCACACTGCACCCACAGAGTGGACTCAGGGGTTCTTATTAACCAATTGCTTCACTCAATTATTCATCTAACCATTATCTACCCATTCTTCTACCCACCCAATCTTACAGGTATTGTGCCAAATAGGGGATCTAGAGTTGAATAAGACTCAGTGCCTCCCCTTAGGAAAGTTCATAGGCTAGTGAAATACAGACAAGGAAAGAGGTAATTCCAATATGAAGGAATAAGGCTGTCTAAGGGAAGCAAAGGAAGGCTTGACCACCTTGGAGGAGCTGTTCAGGAAAAGAGGCAGTGGCTGGGGTGATGCCAAGGGAAAGGCTGGGAATTCTGAGTAGGGCACCTTAGAAGAAGTTTCAAGACAGAATCAGAACATGCTGAAAAGTCAGAAATGAAACTGTAAGAGGAATACAAACACTGATTATAGACATAGATTTCCAAATGTTTAGCAAGCTATGTATGTTTTTAGTTATTATTAGTATCATTATTATTGTCAGTGTTACTAGTAGTAATATAAGTTCAGTACAAGAAATTCATATTTTCAAAGCAGAGCCCTGATGGCTGTTGCAAGTACATACAATGTTCTTCTCCGATTATGGTGGATGAGAGATGGCAAGATTCAATGATACGTGTTCACAGGTAAGCTGGTTCATTACTTCCTTCTTCAATCTTTTCCTATTTCAAAGCAATCATTAAATTAGAATACAAATCACATGGCAATGCAGGATCTTAATATCCTCGATTCTTGCTACCCACTTGCCAAATGTAAGGGATTCTGGTACATTTTCTCCATGATGTACATTGAAAATAATAATAACAATAATGACAATAAATACGTATATTACTTTCACCATTTTCCAAGCACCATTACAAGACTTTTCCATTATTCACTTAGGCTTCCCTACAGTTTGATGAGATGAGTACCATTGCTATTCCCATTGTACACATGAAGAAACTGAGCTGGAGGCCTTGACGTCACTTAACTGAGTTCACACTGAAACAGGACCAGGATTTGAACCCAGGCCTTCTTAGTCCAGAGCTCAGAGTCGAATCTTCTATGCTTCTGTAGAGAGATTCTCTGATTTTTTGCCTTATCTCCATGGTATAGACTAAGAAACCAAGCTCAGCAACAATAGATAACAACAAGTTGCTGGTCCTGCATTTGGAAATGGTGGAGTGGCATGATCCTCATTATTTTCCAAATTCCAGGCTCCTTGAAATGTAAAACATCTAAATGAATGCTGAAAACGACCTGGGCGTTTTTTTTTTGTTTTGGGGGATGGAAGTATGGACCCGAAAACTGGGTTGACATTTTCCACCTGAAAAGTCTGGGAATTTGTCACTGTGTGGGTGTGGTCCGCCCTCTACCATCCCTTTTCAACTTCTGACTCATCTCCAAGTCTCTTTCTATTCCTAGCCTCTTTCTTCTCCCCATTCCCCCTCAACCCCATGACTGTGAGTGTGTCAGCCATCACACTGGCTTCCCTTCCTGTTTCCAATGTCTCCTGGACCCTGGGAAGCTCCCCCTAGTCCAACCTCAGCTGGCTTTTGTATTTGACCCCTTCCTGTGTGAGCAGGAGCCTGCAGAGTCCCACCTAAGCTGTCCAAGGTAAAGGGTGAGCAATGCAAGTCAGACCACGAAGCATTCTGGTGTGATGGGTAATTTAGCTATTGAGTGAAAGGAAGAGAACTTTTAAGTAGGCAGCAGTGAAAGATGAACATGAACTTGTTGGGGGAATAAAAAGCAGCAAGTTAGATGGGAAATGGGCAATGCATTAAATTGAAGCCTTCCAAAAGATAAGAGAAACTTTTACAAAAGGTCCTAAAAGTGAGATTTAGTAACCCTAGAGTCTGGGGTGAAGAGCATCTGCACCCTGATTGGAGAAAACCCTTATTGAGTCCAGAGGTCTTGTTTCTATGATGATTTCAGCTCCTACCTGTTACCTATGTGGTGGCTCTTTAGATGAGAAAGAAGAGGGGAAGCAAATATCTTTCCCTCCATTGTCTTATTTGTAAAATCTAGACATTTGATTGGATAACCTTTGTAGACATTACTAAGTTTTATTACTTTTAGTGTCATTGGCCATATGAAAGTACTCATATGAATAGAATATTTTTATGCAAATATTAATTTGGATTTTTCTTTCCTTCTATTCTAAAATATTTAGATACTCAAAACTGAAAGTTTAAAATAAATTAGAAAGTAGAAAAAGAAAGAAACTTCTATGCAAACGTCCACCATGCGTTGGTGCATTTTATTCCGATCTTCTATACACAGCAATTTGTTGTTTGTCGAGCTGTCTGGTGCACGTGAAACAATGTGGTGTGTATTTTTCACTCTGCATCACTTTATGTGTCAATATCATATCACATTTAATGTTCGGTCCCAGTTATTGCAAACTCTTCTGACACAGTTTTAAGACCACAGAGCAGTCCGTATATACGATATGACAGAGCTGAGCATTTATTCTATATCTTTTCTGTCCTCTAACCCTTGTTTCAACCTACTGCACCACCTCTGCACAGCCTCTGCTGGAAATGGGGGCACGTCCAGAAGGTAGTCGGAAGAGTCAATTAAGGGAGCATTCAGCACATAAGAGAGGGTCACACAACTGGGGAATTGCAACTGTGGGGGCTGCTGCCCCTGAGGGTGGCAGAGGGTACAGTGGCCCAAGTGGAGATGGCTAGAGCCACAGGAGGGAGAGCAGCCATGCAGGAGGATGTCCAGAGCTGCAGCGCGTGCCTGTAGAGTCCTCACGGAGATAACTTCAGCTGCTTTAGTCCCGAGCCCCTCTCTCCATTGTGGTTTAAAAGCAGCCCAAAGATTGATTATCTATTCAAAACAAAATCAAACAAAATTAAACAAAAAGCCAGTTCCAGGATGTGGGCAGAGAATAGACATGAGTCTGTTTCCCTGCCCCTTCAGTCTCCCCTCCTCCCTTCCTTACAAATCTTCCTTTATGAAATAGGACAAGGAACAGGGGATTGTGGCAGGGATTACGTGTGAAAGCAGTTGTTGCGCCCAAGGCTCTCCAGAAGGGCAACTTGGCACTTCTTCAAGAGCAGACTCTAAACGTGAAGCGGGAGCAGCCAGTCTCAGTGCACGACCTGGACCTGTGCCCGGCTGTGCCATCCTGTGTGGGCACCAGCACCTTAACCGGCACTTCCATTTTTCTGGCTTCTCCAGCACAGCCTGGGAGATGCTGAGAGAGAAATCCAGAGGGGAGAGTTCCTCCAAGACCTCAAGGCTACCTCAGCCAACTTTAGTAGAGTGAACAACAGCCTTGGCATGCCTGGGACACAGTTCCAAAATGAGTGACTTTCGGTAGTATAGCCAGGAAGTTTCCAGGAAAACCAGGAAGAGCCGGTCACCCCAAGTCCAAGTCTACTAAGAGTAGTGAGACTCCATGTCAGCATACCAAGCTAATTCTCCCTTCATCATATCTTTGGTGAACCTGTGGTCATCCTGGGTCCTGCCTCCTGTGGCCTTTGTATGAACTGCATGGGGTGCAGTGTGACTCTGCATCCAGGGGAGAAAACTGACACCTCCAGAGATGTGGGGACTCACCTGAGGTCAGGTTAGAACCAAGACAAGCCCTCATCTGGGTCTGGTCGCTCAGGCAGGCTCAGACTCAACACCAGCACTACTAACCAGTTCCCAGGAGACGGCATTCCACTGAACAAGGTTTTTCTATGCCCAAACAGGGCTTTCTCTTGATACACACACTAGAAATTCCAAACTCCTCGAATATGATGTGCTCAATAAATATTGGCTGACTCAACAAGTGGAGGAAAAATTCAGTGAAACCTCTTTTCGGTAGACCCATGGGGTGTTGTTTTCCCTTAGGTTTCCCCACTCTACTGAAGGACCCACAAAGGCAAGACTGTACCTGTCTGTGGGCCATGGTACCCATACCCCTAAGGGTGTCAGGGACAGCAGAGTCTCTCAAAAAGATGTTGACTTAAAGGCAAGATGTAGACTTACTGGGAAGGAGATGATTTGGGGCCCCTTGGGACACATAGAAGAAAGTACTCTGGCAACAAAACCCATGGCATTATAATGGCTCACTCTGATGGAAACTGCTTGGAACCTAGGATGATGACATCCTATTCTGAGTCTGGCTCTTCCTGAGCAGCTGTGAGGGTGGTGGAGGTGATCAGGAAGAGCTCCCATAAGGAAAAAGTAAGTATGTGCAGCCTCTTTGATGCTCAATTCTTGGTCCATCTCCTAAGGATAGCTGGGCCATGGATTTGTGGCTCATGGTAGTTGGAAAGTTGTTGGAAGTCTTTGATTTCGAGGAGAGGGCATGACCTGGACATTTTCTAAATAAATCTGGTCTTGTTCATTTTCAAGGAGAGGTTCTAGGGCTTCACAGTCACCTCCTCCGCCTTGGTCTCCATCTCTGGGGCTGAGGCTGAGGCCTAAATATCTCAATAAAGTTGTGAATCCAAATTGATGTTCTTTCTTTCTTTCTCTCTTTCTTTCTTTCTCTCTCTCTCTCTCTCTCTCTCTTTCTTTCTTTCTTTCTTTCTTTTTTTTTTTTTAGGGGAGAGTCTCACTTTGTTACCATCTATAGAGTGCTGTGCCATTACAGCTCACAGAAATATCAAACTCTTAGGCTCAAATGATTCTCTTGTCTCAGCTTCCAGAGTAGCTGGGACTATAGGCACCTGCCACAATGCCTGGCTATTTTTAGAGACAGGGTCTTGCTCTGGCTCAGGCTGGTCTTGAACCGTAAGCTCAGGTGATCCATCTGCCTCGGCCTCCCAAGTGCTAGGATTACAGGTGTGAGTCACCATGCTTGGCTGATGTTATTTCTGATTCAGAAGTGATTTGATGGAGTTAAGACAAAGAAATGTGGAAGTGGATGAGTGTGATGCATGCACTTGGGGGTGAGAGTCTAGAAAAGCCATGGTGATATCCTCAGCTAGATGCTATGATCTCTGCAAGCAAAGCAACCATTGGTGTGCTCAGAGTTGTAAGATGACCACAGATGGGACCTCGTCAGTGTGGATGGTGCCCCTCACTCTAGAAGTCATTCTAGTAACAAGGATGGAATAATGAAGAAAACTGTTTTCTGCCAAGGCTGTAAGACTTGTTTTGTACCAATAAACCAAAGGAAGTTCTTGTCACATCTAGAGATACAAAATGAAATTCCAAGGTAGGATCTTTAGATTTATTTTTTTCACTCTTACATTCACTTGACAAACAATTACCGTGCTGAGACCAGGAACAGTGAGAGGAAGAGTAGAAATATGAATGGCACCCAAACTTTGTCCTGTAGAAACCAAGAGGCCTATGAATAATCACAACCTGGCCAGGCTCATCCTACCCTAGAAGGACTACTGTGTTGTTGGCACCTGCAAGTTCAGTGTGTTTGTTGATCCCCTTGACTTCTGTAGGGGGGGGAGGAGGTGCTATCCTGTCTGTTAGCTCTTCTTCAGCCATATTTTCACCACTAAATTTTTTTCTACCCTTGAAATTCTTATACCACTCTATACTCTTCTGAATATCTGTGCCTTTGAATCTTCTGCTCCTCTAAAAAATATTTTTTGCCTCTCTTCCTCCCGACAAATTCTTATTCATTCTTCAACACCTGGGTCACCTCCTACATGAATGAAGCCCTGCCTTCCAGGTATCCATCCCTTGGGCAAATACCCATCTAGAACAAGGGTTCAGTGTACATCATGCTCCAGGCCCCTTTAGCCTTTTCTCCTGTCTCAAATATGCTGGTATGCTACCTTAGGCCCTTTGCACAAGCTGTATCTTTTGCTCTTTCCCATATTCTCTCTCTGGATGATTCCAACTTGTGTTGATGGTTTGAGCTAAGAAGTCACATCTTCAGGGCGCTCTCTCTGTGCCTGGGATTGGCTGTTGTCCAATTCTGAATTTTCTTGGGGTAAGGGGAAGCTTCATACATAACTCAGCTTGTTTCTAATAAGTCAGAGCTGTCTTTAGGTTCCTAGATCTGATATTGATATATTATGTCAAAAGACCATCTTATAGCATCATTGAAGTAGTATCAGCTTACTCTGGGAATTGATCCACAGTCCATGTGTTTTCATGTAGTATGTTATGTAAGAATGCATAATACCCAACATGTCTTCCGTTCTAAGTTCTCAAACTCATTCTAGAAAAAGTGTTACATCCCTCATTGCTGAATATCACTATGGTAACCTTCAAAGCACTCTTCTTAGGAAGCTATGCACTGATGGCAGTGCCTAGTCCACCCTTCAAAGCAATTTTGGAACTCTTTTTCTGGAATGGTCATCAGAACTATCATTGTATTGCTCTTGATAGCCTGAATGTCATCAAAATATCTTTCTTTCAATATTCCCTTTATCTTTGAGTAAAGAAAAAAGTCATTGGGGGCCAGATCAGGTGAGTAGGGAGGGCATGCCAATACAGATATTTGTTTATTGGCTAAAAACCACCTCACAAACAGTGCAGAGTTTGTGAGCTGTTGTACTGTCATGATGCATGAGCCATGAGTCACTGGCAAAAAGTTCAGGTCTTTTGTCTAACTTTTTCACAGAACCTTTTCGGCACTTTCAAATAGTAAACTTGGTTAACTGTTTATTCTGTTGCTACAAATTCATAATGAATAATTCCTTTGATATCAAAAAAGTTAGTAACATTATTTTGACTCTTGATTTGGACTTATGGAACATTTTTGGTAGAGGAGACTTGGCTGCCTTATATTTTACACTTTGATGCTCTGTTTCAGGGTTATATTGGTCTACCCATGTCTCATTACTAGTGATGATGTGGCACAAACCATTGTCCCTCTCTCAAAAGATGTTGGGAAACTTTGACTCTCTTTTGCTTTTGTACATTAGTGAGCTCCTTTAGGACCATTTCTGCACACAACCTTTCTCATGCCAAGATTTTCAGTTAAGATTTTCCTATTTGTTTCTCTATTGATGTTAATTTGGTCTGCTATGCTTCTCATAGTCAGTCAATGATTTTGAAACACATTTGACAAATTTTTTGCAATGACCTCTCTTCATCAGTGACACTTTCTCTCCCCTCAGAAAAATGTTTAATTCATTTGTACACTGCTGTTTTCTTCATGGCATTATCCCCATAAACTTGGATGATCATGTCCTTGATTTCATTTCCACTCTTGCCAGATTTATCAAGAAATTTAATGTTTGGTTGTTGCTCTAATTCAAGCTCTGAAATTCTCACAATGGCATACAAAACACCCAACAACAATAAAGAACACCACTCAGCAGGACTCTGCTGCATGTTGACATAAACACAGCTGTGAGGCACTGATATACCAAGGTTATGAAACCTTATTGAGTTGTTTATACAGTGCTGCCAATGTAAGCACAGAGTGGCAAGTTTGAGAACTTAATTGTCAGAACTCATACATCACCTCTGTTATTTCTCATGACAACCTCATAAGAGACATATTAATTTATTGATTAGTTAGACCAGGGTTTGGCAAACTGTGGCTTTTGAGTCACCTGCTATTGCCACCTGCTTTGGTAATGGAAGTTTTCTTAGAGCACAGTCATATCCATTTGTTAATATGTAATATGCTGTCTATGGCTGCCTTCAAGTTATAAGAAAGTTGAGTAGTTGGGATAGAGGCTGGAGGACGACAAAGCCTAAAATACTCTCTGGCTCTAAAGAAAAATTTGCCAACCCTTGACATGGATGGCAGAATTGAGGCTTCTAGAGGTTCTACATTCTTATCTGCTCAAGTCCATAGCTATGGTCATTCTGCTGTATCATGGAAGTCTTATCCCCGCTGGACCCCAATTCTGCCCCCATCTTAGGAGGATGTTTACTTCCCCATCTATGTTTGGGTTTCAGTTTTTCCATCTGTGAGATGAAGGGGTGGGACTTGATGATCTAATGTTCCATCCACACTGAATAGATTCTGTTGCTAGAAGTTGATGAGTGTGTGTTGGAAGGGCCAAGAATGGTTTAGGGGACTGGGACAGCACCTGGCTGGTGGGATTTTGGTCCAGAGATGGCAACTGAAGAGTTCCCAGGAGGCAGCACTGCCCGGAGAAACTCACATTTTTATTCCTGCCACCTGATTGAGTGAAGCCTCTGGAATCACAGCAAAAACCATTTATAGAGCTACAGGCTTAATAAATGCAGGATATTCCATCTCTCAGCAACTCTGTCAGCACCTTCTCACTGTTTGCCTCCCAGCAACACTCAAGGGCAATAATTCTCATCTATGAAGCTGGCCAGGATCTGAGCGCTCCGTGATTCAGGCGTGGGCTTGCTGGGTGGCTCTGTCTGTGCACCTGTGCTCAGCGGTGCCCACCCCCAGGCTGGGCTTTGAAGCTGTCTCCATGGACACCCTCGGTGCTGGACAAGCTGGAGTCTGGAGTCAGTTTACTCTGGGTCAAGGCTCTTTTTATCTGCTGTGTTCAGAACAAAATGGGTCATTCTACTTTTTTCCTTAGTTTTTCCCCTAGAGGTGAAAGTTGTTTTACACTGGTATTTGCTCATCTGAGCAACATTTTATGCTTTAAAAAAATAAGTTGGCTGCACTCACATACACATAAATAAGCAAAAAATATGATCAGTGGGTTGTAGCAGTGTCAATTTCCTGGTTGTGATATGACATTATAGTGAAGCAAGATCATTGGGGGCAGAATCAGATGAAGGTTATCCTGAATCTGTATGAATTCTCACAACTGCATATGAGCCTACAATTACCTCAGAGTAAAAAGTTTAATTAAAAAATAATTTGGGGGCAGCCTCTGGGGCTTAAAGGAGTAGGGCGCCGGCCCCATATGCTGGAGGTGGTGGGTTCAAACCCGACCCCAGCCAAAAACTGCAAAATAAATAAATAAATAAGTAATTTGGTACTGATTGTATGGTTGCAGGAATTGCACTTTTTATTAAGGTCAGGATATAAATGTATGGTTGCATCTGTCAAAGAAGTGAAACATTGATAGCAGGAAGGACGGATGTACGTATTGTAGGCTTGCTTATTTAAGTTTGGGGAGAAACACATAAGCCTTTCTGAGGGTCTTTTCAATCCCTGGGGCCATTCCCCCTCACATGTATGCATACACACCCCAAAACAATCTCATGGCCCCTGCCCCTAAGTGTAGTAGTTTGTCTTTTATCTGTTTTGTATTTTGGATATTTGCTTAAGATTTTATGTGGAAAGGGATTTTCTCTGGTTTAAAAATAATTTTAAATTCACTGATATAGTAGAAAGAACAGAGGATGAGATTTGGGGGTAAGACTTGCCTTTGAGAACCAGTTCTGACATCGGTTGTCTTTTTTTCCTCACTGAACTTCAGCTTCTTCCTCTGCAGATCAGTTTTAGAGTGGGTGGTGGCAGCCATTCCTGATTCACACATGTGACCTGTGGATTTGGTGCCTGACCTGCCCCCAGCACATACTCTGGCCAGTTGATTCTTTGGCACTGGACAGATCCTTGTTCTTTCTTTGCCAGAGGGTGTCCAGGAGGCAGGGCAGGAGGCCTGTCAGCCCACTTCTCTGAATTTGGGCCAACCGTTCCAGTCCTTCTGAACCAGAGGGGAAGGAACCATGACCCAGCCCAACCACCCCAGTCTTTCTGCCACCAAGAAAAAAAATGCTGACAAGCCGGGGAAAAAATAACACTTGTAAAACTTTCCCTAGTCTTGGGGAATTTACTTTGAAATTTGTGCCAGATAGAGTAATTAGTAAACTTGCTCTTAATAGTGTTTGGAAGATGTAATTTTTTCACACCTTCCGTGACTTTGACACTGCGGCTTTTGAAACTTCATTTTGCACCGTGCCTCATTGTTCCTTAATCTGCTGCACTCTGCATTGAGTATCACGGAAATTTCGCACTTACTATGTCAATAACATCTGGCAAAATTGCCACCTATTAAGAGTAAGTGTTCTTTTTTCTCCGGTGAGAAATGTGATGGTGTATTATATTGGTTTCCCTTGAGAGGCTAAGGAGACAATTTTAAAGCAGACAAATGCATTAAAGAAATAACCTGAACTCTAAGAAAAGGTTACAGAAAGTCAGAAACTTTTCCCCCTTGTTCTTGGTTTATTTATTTATTTATAGGGCAGGGTAGGCAAGGGGGTGACGGCAGCTGCTTTGATAGGTGAGGGTGGTTTTTCACGGCAGTGATATGTGCCCCTCTGTGTGGGAAAGGGCTGCTACCCTGTCTCCTCTGGAGTGGGGTCTTGCCACCCAGCTCTGTGCTAAAATGGAGCACTTCCTCACCTCTGCAGGACGGTCCTGCTGAGGGTGACACCAGGGTCCTGCTCCTTTCAACCAGAGTGAGAAAAACCATTAGGCAGTGACTGTGAGCTAGGCTCAGAAATCCATTTACTGTGTGGCATCGGGCAAATTATCTTTGGGAACCTCTGTCTCCTCCTCTGGACAGTGAGATCATCACAGCTATCTTTCACTGTTGGCCTGAACATCCTTGGTGTTCTGCAGGGCCAGGGACCCAGTGGGCCCAGAGGTAATTGAAACCTGGTACATCTGGGCTGTGTAGAACCATTACTGCTCTATAGATACTTAATGAGAAAGCCGGGTTTCCTTCCTGTAAGTCTCAGCCATTGAGATTCACAGACACCTCTGATCCATGAATTTGTTTCTCCAAATTACTCATCAAAATGTCCCAGTGTGACTCCGGCAGGAAGGGTTATCAGCCCATCTCCTCTCTCCCTAGGCCTCCAGCTCCAGGCCCCAGCAAGAGCACCATCAAAGCAGAACAGCCTCATGTTCCATCAGCTGTTCACAATTAGCACAGAGAGAAGCAGGAGACCTTCGCAAAGAACCCAGTGAATGCAACAGAGATATTCCTGGCTGCTGGAGAGCTGTCACTCACTCACCTGGCTACTTTCTGTGTCCAGAGACCTAGCTGGTCCTATTCCAGCTGTGCTCCCAGCATGCCCCAGGGCAGAGACAGGTCAGGGCTGACGTAGCTCTGAGCATGGCCTAGCAGTGCGTGGTGTTCGGCAGGCCCCATCCTCAGTGCATAAACTCAGGGGGTTATCACAACAACCCTGTGGAGTAGGTACTTCTGTGGCCCCCGCCCCATGAAGTGGGAAATAGAGTCTCAGGACCGCTGAGAATCTCACCCAAGTTCTTGCTTGTCAATTACACAGTGATGTTCATAGCTGCTGGCCTGGAATTCAAGGCTCACGTCTTGGTCCTGTTCCTTTTCTGACTTCCATTCCGCCACTCCTGTAATCCCAACAGTGTCCTGAATATCCACGCTTTGTCACTTTGTCTTATTTTCACTCATGCATTTTCCACTGCCTGGAATTCCTTCCTTGGCTCTGCTATCTGGCTCATTCATTCATTCGTTCATCTATTTATTAATTTTTTCAGTGAAGCTGTACAGACTGATGGTGAAGAACAGGTTATGTGTTTATTAACCTCTGTGCCCTGTAGCATCTCCCCTATCTCTACAGTTAACTTTTGTGGAAGAGCAAATTCAATAATGTAAACAAAACTTCCATGAAATTTCCTAGGACTCAGTATGACAGAAGTCACAGACGGGCAGCTGTGAGCCTCAACTGCATCACAGCTATGTATGGTTGAGCCCCAAAGAAGTGTTTTAAAGAATTGAATAAGTTACTGACACATACAAATTGGGAAATATCACAAAACAAAGTAGACTTTGAATTTCTGCTGGCTACCCTGAGAGCTCTGGCATTTGAGCACGAAAACTGTCGGCCTTGGTAATACAGTGCCTGTACTCTATAGGTTGCTACAGTCCCTACCACTTCTTGTCTTGCACCTGTTTTGTTTTGTTTTGTTTTTCAACTTATTGAAAATACTAATTTGGTCCATGAAGGAGGTGTTTGAATATACGGCCCTTACAAATAGTTACTTTAAAGCAATCATTTCTTCACACATAATCACATGTCTGGTGCCAGCTTATGCTAGGTGCCAGGTGTTCAGAAACAAAGGAGCATGGTCCTGCCAAGCTTGTCTCAATGTTACCTCTTCCAGGCAGCCTTCCCTAATACACCTGACTGGATTGAAATTCCAGATCAGATCTTGCCCAGAACCCAGGTTCGCCTGTCTTAACAAATCTTAACAAAGATTGGACTGTGTTGTCTTTAGTCAAAAACTGTACCTGGTTTATCTTTGAGTTTCTGGCTCCTACAGGGCCTGGTGAAGAAGTGGTCTCTGGCCCTGTTTCTCTCATGAACAGATGAAAAAAACTGCATATTCTGGACCTTCAAATGCTCATCTCTGAACCGAGAGGACTGAGCATGTTATGTCTCAAGCTGCTTTCTGTTCTCAAATTCCAATTCTCAGTTGAAAAACATCAGTATTTAGATGACTGTATTTTCTTTCCAAATGCCCACAATATTTTATGTCCTGATAATATTTACAGGTTGTCCTCAGAGATAACTAATTGGATTTGCCATCCAACTCACAAGGAAAATGTAAGGAGACTCGGCCCTCATTACTCAAACTGGAGAGGGATAGCTCACTACCCAAACTTATACCATTGTGATTCAGGGAACACCGAAATGGTGCAGGAAGGAATAATGCCCCTGCTGTCACCCTGGTCTTTCTTTCGCATTTACCACTTGGACAGAGCCATTTGCATCTGAATTGAACCTGCATTGAAATTTCTAGTTTATGTACTTAACTGCTGGTTATAAACAAAGAGGTTCCAGAAATCTCGGTTATGCCCATCTCTGCTGTTTTCTGAGGGACACCTTGCTCACTGACCTCCACAGCTCAGAGGGGACCCAGCTCTGGGCTTCTGAAGCCAATGGCACATTCCCTATGGCAGTATTTTATTTAAAATGAAAGTGAGGAAAGAGAACAGCATTTCACAAGATGCAAATACAGAATAATGAGCTCTCTTCACTCCCTTTTCTCTTTGCATCTGCTTCCCGCCCCATCCTCAATTTCCATCCTTGTTCATTTACCTTCCTTGCATCTTTCTAAGCTTCTAAGTCCTTTTACTTTTTCTCTTCATGGAAAGAAATAAAATTTAAAGCACTAAGTTGAAGTTGTTCTTTTATTCTGTCTTCCCCACGGGACTTGCTCTCTCTGAGGGTAGGGATTGTTACCTAATTTACTGACATTTTCCCAGTGTGTTTAATACAGCATGATGATGTGATCAATAGAAGAAAGAATCAATGAATGGGTGATAGAAATCTGACTTTGGCCATTGTTCAAGGTTTCTGTACAAGCTAAGCCCCATGCTAGTCTTGCTGCATCTGTGCAGCAGAAAGAAGTGACAACTCTCTGTAGCAGATGTTCTTATTGTTATTAATATGATTGTTATTTTGGCTATTGTTATCTTCCGGGTAAGGAAACTGAAGTGTAGAGAGGTTAGGTGACTTTCTCAAGGCCAATAGGTGATGAAGCCAAGACTTAAATTTGGGCATCCTAACCCCAGATCACAAAAAGGAATCAGGGCTCATGATAGAGATGTTAGGGGTGTGAGGGAGAGTGTGTATATGTGTACCTAATGTAATTGGTTATAACTTCAATGTTGGAAAGTCAAGATTTGACCGTTTTTTCTGACTCCAAAGCCTGATATCTCATGTCTCTGCTCATTTCCCACATGAGGAAGTGGATACATTCTTGGGGCTGGTACTGGCCACCTTTAATGCAGGGACCTTGTGCCAGGGCTCACTGAACTTCACCACCCACATTCATCTGGTACCTTGTTCTCAGGTATTTCCTGATTTCTCCACCTGTTGGCCTTTTCCCCTGAACTTCTACAAAAATCCATCATAATCTGGGGTTTGATGTTCCAGGGGCAAGATGGGCTTTCCTACAGCCTAGGAATTCAAGCTGTCAAACTCCCATTGGAGAATAGAGAGAATCTAAAAAATTATTCACATTTGGAGCTGGAAGTACCCTTCAGGCACCAACACAAAACTCCCATAAATGACTGTTGGCTAAGCAAAAGTAGGGCTCTGCTCATCTCTACATATGAGGACTGTGGTAGGCAGATGTCTGAAATGTCCCCACACATTACTGCCAGCTGTTGTACATACTTCACAAATTCCCCTCCTCTTGACTAGGACAGAGGCTGTGAATACAATGGATATTACTTTCCCAGAAGGTTACTTCAAGGTTCAAAGATTTTGCAGGTATAAATAAGGTTCTCAATCAGTTGATTTAAGGTTAATCTAGGGAGATTATCCTGAATGGGCCTTATCTGATCAGAGGAGCTTTTAGAAGCAGACATTTTCCAGCAGGCCTGGAGGAAGCTAACTGCCATATTGTGAGGGGTCTATAGATGAGGGTAGGTGACCAGGACCTGAAAGGAACACTACAGTCACAAGGAATTGAATTCTGCCAATAGCCAATAAGACTGGGAAAGGAACCCAGCCTTGGGTAAGATCTCCGTTCCAGCCAACAATTGCCACCTTGAGAGAAGGGCCTAGCCAGCTGATACCTAGACTGCAGACCCAGGGAAACTGAGAAATTAATTAATTTGTATTATTTTAAGCTGCTAAGTTTGTGGTAACTTGTTATCAAGCAATAAAGTAATTCAGGTGCGATGGTCTGAATGTTGGTGTTCTCCCCAAATTCCTATGTTGGAACCTAGTACCCAATGGGATGGTATTAAGAAGTGGGGGCCTTTGGGAGATGATCTCAGACTGAGGACCACACCCTCATGGGTGGGGTTAATGCCCAGATGAACGAGGCTGAAGGGAGCTGCCTTATTGCTTTTTGCCACCTAAGGACAAAGTGTTTTGCCCTCCTCTTCTCTACCATGTGAAGGTGCAGAAAGAAGGCTCCATCTCTGAAGGGACAACCTCACTGGGCACTGAGTCAGCTGGTGTCCTGGTCTAGGACTACCCAGACTCTAGAACTGTGAGCCGTACATTTATGCTGTTTGTAAATTATCCAGTCCAAGGAATTTTGCAATAGCATCCCAAGCAGACTAAGACATTGGGGGTGTCTTGGTCAATTGTTGCCACAGTAGTGCTGTGTAACAAGCAACCACAAAACCTTATGGTTCACAGCAATAAGCACTTACTGCTTGTGCATCCATGGCTCTTGCTGGGCTGGGTCACCTTCTGTGGCTTATCTGAGACTGGGCTGGCTCAGCTACTGTGGCTCATCTGGGGCTGGGGTTGGCCAGACGGTGCTGCTTCTCATTACAGGGTTAGGTTGTCTAAGACAGCTCCACTCCTCTCCTCCAAGCCTGGACTGTTCTTTTCTTGGTAGTTACAGAAACCAAAAGGACAAGTGGAAACGCAGGAAGTTTCTTGGGTTTAGGCTCAGAAGTACATGTTGTCACTATTGTCTACCCATCATTGGCCAAAGCAAATCTGATGGCCAAGGCCAAAGTCAAGTCTATTTCACCCTGGAGGAGGCCATGGGACCAAAAAGGAAATGGGAAATTCCAGCTAACAGTGCCATCTAGCACAGCAAAGAAATGACAGTGGTGACAGGCATGTGTAGTGGTGGTGACAAACCAAACCTGTGGCCCCAGGACCTGTTGACTAAAATACCAGGATGGCAATAAATTGCATTTTGTTAGGACAGGAGTGAGCTAATACCAGTGCAATTCACCCAGATAACACCTCCCTCTACCTCCTCAAGAATCCAATTCTAATTTACAGTTGGAGGTGGGAGTTTGACTTTTAAAGTGCATACTTGCCATGAGCTCTTTGATTTGAATAATGGCTTCTTTATGCTGAAGAAGCAGACCCATGGTTGTCCAAGGAGGTGCCCAAAAATGCTCCATCCAGGGACAGCAAGGGCTTGGGCTCCTCTCCGAAGTCTGAGAGGCTGAAGACCAAAGGTCATGTGTGAGCTTCAAATCTGATGTCTCAGAATGAGGAAAGGCAGGTGCAGGATGGCTCATCCAAGTGGCATTTTTGTCAGAGTGGGCTTGAATTCATTTTATTCATGGAAATATTTATTAAGCATATAGTATGCATCAGGTAGGGTACTGGAGCCTGGGGGTGAAAGTGCAAATACAATATCATGTGGGTAATTAAGAGATTACCTGCTGAGGATGAAGCTGGTCTTTGAAAAAGAACCAATCATGATACAGAGTGGTACACACCAGAGAGCCATGTGCTAGGTCCCGTGTCCCAAGATTTAAAGAAGGAAGGGAGGGGTTGTCAGGAAAGGTTTCATGGACAGACACACATGGCCTTGGTCTTGAAAGAGAAGGAGCCGTCCCTGGGAGAGAAGGTGGGGGAGGTCCCGATTAGCAAAGAGAACAATGTCTACAGATGTTCTTAATATTTCGGAGATTATAGACTCCTCAGAGAATCTGTTGAAAATTATAGATTCTCTCCCAGGATCCAGGCTTATATGTCTATGAACAAAAATGTTTGTCTACAATTTCAGATGGTTTCTCAAATTGTCAGTAAGCATGTTCTCTTTTGCGATACCCCTGGAGTTTTCGTTCATTTTATATTCTTTGCGGGAGAGCCTTGCCGAATTTAGGAGCCCTTGGGCAGAGCCTGGGGCCCACAGTGTCCAGAGCTTCATGGTCAGTGGAGGAGTGAGCATCCTGCCATCTATAGATTGGATGGTTTTGCTCACACCTGCTGGGATACTGGCTCTGGTGCCAGGTATTCCCAGGAGCCCCAAAGGGTGAGGTAGGATATGCTTCATGTCTCCCTGCCTGGGCATGTCAGCCAGTGAGATGCGAGGGTGGCTGACTCCTCCACAGATGTGATGTCACCTCCTGAGGGACATGAGGTTGACTCTCCACGCACTAGCTCAGGGGAGTATACCATTCTGTCAGTCAAAGGTGCCTTCATTTGTATCCTGCGATTACTTTTCTCTCAATTTGTCTTAGTTCTTCTCTCCCTGTCTGACTGCTGATTGTTCAGTTTCTGCCAAGCAGGAGAGCCTGAAATGAACCCAGAACTTCTGCAATGTAAGGCAGGAATTTAATTTAACAGGTCTCTGAAGAGCCCTGACAGCAGGCTTTGTACTGGGCTGTGCTCAGTGAAAGGTATGCAAGTCAAGTTCCCTGGATTATGATGCTGACCGAGGTCTACTCCAGAATTTCCTCTGGCTCCCTTCTATGAAATGGAACACGTTTGATCATGGAACTCTCTGGAGCACAGAAGAGATCATAGTAACCATTAACAAAACCAACAACAGCAAAGAATTTATAAAGGCTGGGGAAGGTGAAGACAAGAGGGATCATAAAACTTGATAAATCTTCGAAGCTTCTTTTTGTTTTAAGACCTGTGGGTTTGCGGCTCCCAGCCTGGAAGTCTGACCTCTGATCTTCACTTGCTTTCTTGTTGCTGGGGTCTCAGCTCCAAGGACAGTGCTCCACTCACCATGAGATCAAAATTCGTCCCAATCACCCAACAACTCTCGACCAAACCGCATTGCATTTCTTGCTTAGCACTTACCGCAAACTCAAGTGACTCCTTTTATTTGTTTGTGTTTTTATTTTCTCTCTTTTTCCAGAAGGAATGAAGGCCAATTTGTAGGACCAGTGCCTAAGAGAGACACTTATTTACTAGAAAAATGTAGCTGAGCCTTCTGCTTTGCTTTCTGGGCTTTTCTGATTTTTAATTTTCCAGCACTCATCTCCCTATTTCTTAATGTGACTCCTTTTCTTCAACACCCACCCCCAGACATATAAATAACACATGTGCACACACACAAACAACCAAACACATAACACAATGCAATTATGCACACGTACAAAGACACAGAAATACACAGACAGCTAGGTGGAAGCGGAAGCCATCACTGCTTCACTCAGGAATTATGCCAAGGAGAGAGCTATGTTCCCATGAAATCTTATTTTGGGGAAGGTGGCAGGTGAGTGTTGAGTGAGGAAGTGGCCTTTTCTTGCAGAGCTTACAGGTCAGGGACACTTTATCCGAAACCAAAATCAACCTCTTAATTTCCCTGCAGCTAATGATAACCTAAATCTTTAAAATATTTGTTGGGAAAAGAACATAGAAACATACCCGAAGACCCTTGCTGAATGGAAAACCTTCCTATGTTTCCATTGGAGGGCAAGGCTGGGCTGACGTATGATGAACAGGAGTGTTTTAAATTAACTTTCGAGCTTTATAGGAACCACAATGACTTGTTTATCTGTCTCCACCAACTTTATGATAGGCAATGAGAGGGTCAAAGCTTGTGCCTTGAACGTCCCATCATACGTCCTGGAAAGACTTCTGCCTGGGCCATTATTGCTTAATTGTCCCTTCTTTGAGTGATGTTATTATGCCATAGCAGGAGCCTTAAGTAACGTATTGCAGACAGAAGGTCTAGCTTGTGTGACCGATCCTGCTGTGACAGTTACTGCAAGGGGCAGGAACCTAGAACGTCTCCCAGCCAAGAGGCCAGTGGAGTCTAAATATATTTGCAATTTGTCAGGAAAACTTGCTGTTGTGTTATTTGGATGGTTTTCAGAACAGCCATTTCCAGTGCCCCTTTTCAGGTCTCCCACCTCACTAACAACGTGTTCTGCGTCCCCATGCACACGGCTCTCTGGGTGGCAGGATGGCATCCAGAAGATCTTGAATGCTTGACTCACATCATTGCCCCTGTCTGTGCCTCAGTTTCCCTAGCTCTAAAAGTGAGATAATCACTCTTCAGTTACCTTCCTCATCGACACTTCTGAGGTTTGAAAGAAACCACTGATGTGAAAATGCTTTGCAAACTATGAACTAGGACACTGGGGGTTACATTTTGATGAAGGTATAAACAACCTTGGCTCTTGCCGGTCAATATACCTCTGTGTATTTGTGTTTGTCCTCTCCTGCTCCCCATGCCAGGGGAGAACAGCACTTGCCCTTTTCTACTTTCCTGGCACTTTTGCACACGTACCCTTACAGTGCACACAGCCAGCTCTTCCTGGTGATGACACTCTATCCATTACCCTTGGACCCTATGCTCCCTTGGGGCGAAGTCTGAGCTTCACTCACCACCAGTCCTCAGGGCCCAGCAGGGGGCCTGCAACCCACTATGTGCATAGTCCTGCTGCAACAGGGCAACCTGCCTGCACGTGGGTGTTTGGGGTGGGAGAGCAAGGCAGAAATGTCACAGTCACGTTTGGGGAGCCCACTCAGTGCCAGCCTTTGGTGAGCTGTATTACATCATTATCAGCTTGCACAGGGCTTCTTTCTCTCTCCGGAGGTGAAAACTGTGACTGAGGAAGACTGAGCACCTCTGCAGCTCTCTTCTGAGCATCACTCTCTTGGAACAACAGTCTCCCTGACATCACTATGTACATTTCTCATGGGCCCTCAAGACTCTCATGTGTCAAGTTGAACCATTGGTCTCCACTGGTCATCACCTTCAGCTTTTCCTGCTACTTTAGACTGAACCTCCACCCACCTGCATTTTTCCGTGGCAGGCTCCTCATCTTTGGTCCCCATACAGGTGCACAGGATCTGTCTCTTATTTCAGCCTCCTTGCCCTTCAACCCACCAATGCTATCAGCCATGCTGGTCTACTCTCCATTCTCCAAATTGTCCTCTCAACCTAGTGCTGCCTTTCTCCTTGATCTTCAATGTAATTTATTTCTATCAATAATCTTGGAATTAGGAAAACTTTCTTAAACATGATGAAAAACCCAGATGTCAAAATAGTAAAGATTGATACATTTTACTTTTTATAAATTTCAACCTCGTGTCTTGAAACCTACATAATCAATGTCAGACTGATGTCCTTACTATATAAAGAGCTCCTGCAAATCACTAATATAGAAAAACAATCCAATGGAAAACCACACAAAGAACTTTAGTGGACAATGATTAAAGAAAAGACACAAATGACAATATAAAGTAGGTTCTCAACTTGTTTATATTAAGAGAAATATAAAATTTGAAAATGATTGAGGATGAAAATGAGAAAAAAGGATTTTTTATACATGATTTGTATGAATGGTAAATTGGTGCATCGTCTTTGAAGGACAAACTGAACATTTATATCAAAAGTAGCAGGATTCAGATTCATGCTATTTGGGTAGTTGTATTTTGACACTTTAGCTTTATGATGTATGTATACAAAATCACAAAAAAATGTACCTTTTTGGCTTTGTTTTGGATAATAATTAATTGGCAATGATCTAACTTACCTTTGTTGATTAAATAAGATATAAAATATCTTTACAATGCAATACCCTATAACTATCAAAAAGAGAGAAGCAGATCTATAACATATATGTAGCTGTAACTAATGAGATATAACATAGCCATGGTTATATCATAATGTAGATATGTATAATTATAATAATATAAATACATATAAATACTTATGTAAATATTTTATACCCTAAATAAATATATGAAAATATTCTAAATATAGGAAAAATTGAAGTAAATATTAAGCAAGGTTAATTTTGGTTTTTGATGGGTGGTGAAATTATATGTAATTATTATTCTTTTATTTATTTATTTATTTATTTATTTATTTTTTGAGACAGAGCCTCAAGCTGTCACCCTGGATAGAGTGCTGTGGCATCACAGCTCACAGCAACCTCCAATTCCTGGGCTCAAGCAAGTCTCTTGCCTCCGCCTCCCAAGTAGCTAGGACCACAGGCGCCCACCAC
>CAUYRH010109364.1:0-33002 GCA_963574655.1 Perodicticus potto | reverse complement strand
CCCCCCCCCCCCCCCCCCCCCCCCCCCCCCCCCCCCCCCCCCCCCCCCCCCCCCCCCCCCCCCCCCCCCCCCCCCCCCCCCCCCCCCCCCCCCCCCCCCCCCCAGAGGTGGAAGCAGGCTTGCTCTACGGCAGTGTTCTCAACCTTCCTAATGCTGTAATGTATTTTCATTGTTACAAAGGGGTTGCGACCCACAGGTTGAGAACCGCTGCTTTACAGGGATGCTTGTAGCAACTAGGGCAGAGGGTGAAGGCCAACAGGGGGAAGAGAGAGGCTGGGGTGAGGTAGGTGTATTGGTCCAGGTGTGATGGCTGGTGGATGACTTGGAGAGCAACCCGCCACATACTCTGGGAAGGACACAGGTCCATAAAGGAACTCGTTAACTAAGGGCCTGTGAGGTGTGGGTTTGACTAGCGCATGTCTTCTGCGGGACCTATTTGGATGGATCAATCAATTTCAGGAGCCTACTTCCTGGGAGGGAGATGGGGAAGACAAATGAGGAAAGAGACCAAAGAGAGAATAAACCAGCTATGTCAGGCACAGGACGTGTGGGCCCAGATCTGCCACTGACTCACCCGTGACCTTCCTCATCTGCTTTACTTCTCGTGTTTCAAATGGGAAGGCTGAGTTAGGGGATTTATCATCAGGTGAGGCTAGAACACACTAGGGCAACCAACAGCTTCTAAATCTCAGTGGATCACCCAGGAAAAGTCGATTTCTCTCTCATCAAAGGGGGCACAACTCATCACAGGCACCTGGGAGCCCACGCTGATGGGACAGCTACCATCTTGAATGTGGCCAGTTGCCAAGGGAGAACGGGAAAGTAGGCTCTGGAGAGGTTCACCCAGCTATGGGATGGAACTCACAAACCGGACAAGGCCCATGAGACATAGAAGGCCCTGCCCAAGTGCAAGGGTCACACAGTGCGCCCACTATGTGGCCGGCAGGTGAAGAGAGCTGGTATAGATGACCTCTATAGGCCCCAATCTCTTCAGCCCTTCCAGCCTATTTTTGTTTGTGCTCACGACCAGATTTTGGGTTGATTTATACATATTCAGGTAACATTTGTTTAACA
This sequence comes from Perodicticus potto, assembly GCA_963574655.1. Lineage (NCBI taxonomy): Eukaryota > Metazoa > Chordata > Mammalia > Primates > Lorisidae > Perodicticus > Perodicticus potto. The sequence goes on along the minus strand of CAUYRH010109364.1, from coordinate 31,928 downwards.
CTGACCTATGTTCCAGGCACTCTGCTAAATTCCTTATATGTATTATGTCATTTATTATTCATAATGGATCTCATGTAATATTTGCAACAACCCTATGGAGTGGGCACCATTTTTAGCCCTCATTTAACAGAGGAAAGACAGGCTCAGGGAGCCTAACTGACAAGCTCAAGGTCATACCATGCAGGTTTATGCCAGGAAGCCTGCACTCACACCCAGGTTTTCACGCTCTAACCCTCTGCTCTTAGGGATAACAATGTCTGCTTAGAGCTATTTGGAGATAGGAAAACTGCCTTGAGAAGCCTGCGGGATGGTGCTGTGGAAACAATTATTTCACCAAGTAGAGGAATAGACTCTCATCCAGAAACTCTAAGAGGAAAGGCGAAGAGCCAGGAAAAGTGAGGGTGCATCTTGGAACAGAAATCAGTTCTCTGTGTTGGAGTGTAAGATGGGTGAATGGGAGGGGGTGAAAGGTGAGACAGGAAAGGGAAGTTAAGGAGCCTCCAAAGGCCCTGAGTGCCAGGGTAAGCGGGATGCACCCCCCTGGAGTGTTTCGTTTTGTTCTGTTTTGCCCTTTTGCTCATTTTTAAGTGTATTCTTCAGTGGCACTAAGTGCACTCGCAATGTTGTGTGACCATGATTGCTACCTATTTCCAGAAGTTTTCATCATCACAAACTGAATAGCTCTATATCCATTAAAACTGTAGAGGTTCTTAAAAGTGCCTCAACCTGATAATGACATCACCACCCATGAGGACTAGGAGGGCAAACCTGGCAACTACTCAAAGGACCTCCTTAGAGGGAAGAGAGGCAGGGGAAAGGCGCAGGCTGAGAGACTAGTGCAGTGGTCCCCAGGGAAGGGGGCGATGGCAAAGCTAGGGGCCAGGATATGACAGGGGCAAAGGGAAGGGTCACGTCTGGAAAAAGAGGACAGGAAACTTCAGGGGAGAGTTTCCTCCAAGGGCCATGTGAGTCCCAGGACACTAGGAACAGAGGTGGAAAAGCCAGGCGAGGATACCGGGCCCTGGGATGCTGCCAAGTCCAGCCCTGGGCGGGTGAGAAGTGGCCAGCTGCCGACTCCACCGTCTATCCCTGGGGAGCCATATCCCCAAAGCTAGCACCTGGGACAAGGGCCAGCACTGTCCCCATAGCTCACCCAGAGGCTCAAACACCCACTGGGCACCTGCTCAGAGAAAAATGGCGGATCCTGGCCCCCTTGCCGCAGCCACACTCATTCCTCAAGCGCCTGCCCTTCGTCAGCAGCGGCTTAGCTGGAGTTAATGATGTGCCTTGCTTGTCCTCCAGCTGGGGATGTTACGGTCACTCTGCTACCTGATAGATGAGGGCTGGGCTGCCGTCACACATCACCGTGACCAGGGTACTCTATTTGAGGGCTCTTTCAGTTCCCCAGGCCTGTCCATGAATCTTTCCACCTCTCTGCAGCTTGACCTCCTGCAGCACCTGATTTCAGAGGAAAATCTAAGAGGTGATTTCTGCAATGCCCCAATCTCCTGGGCGGTAAGGGACTTCAGGGGTCCAGATGCACAGGCAGCTTTGGGCCTGACTATGTCCCCATGTCAATACCCTGCTCCCAGACTCCAGTTCCTCCACGTGGACCAGTGCTCCCTCTTGGTTCAACTATCCATTCCCAGGCTGAGATCCCGCTAAGTAGGTGGTCCCAGCCCAGGCTGCAGCACCTGGGGCTGCCCCTGGATTCACTGAAGAATGTGCCGCTTCTCTCTACCTAGAAAAGGGGCCAACAGGTGTCAGCTTGGAGCCTTGCTAGATAGAGAGATCAGCAAACAGATACAACCAGGGGCTGGGTGGGGAGCGTCCAGGAAGAGGAACTCTTCGTGGGCGGTGGAGCCCGGGGCAGGGTCTCCTGGGGTTCTTAGGGAGCAGATGCACTCATTTAGGCAAATGACTCACTTTGGGGAAGCCCCTTTGCAGGCCCTGGACCAGGTAACCAGCAAAACTTCAAGAGAAGCAGCCTTTGAAAGGCCAGAGGGAGGAGCAGGCCCGCCCCAACTCCAAGGGCGGGGGGGCTCTTCTTCCGGTGAAACAGAGAGGTAGTCAGTGCTGGGAAGGCCTGACTATTCAGCACTGACTATTCACAGACCAGGTGAAATGGCACAGATGCCCAAGCCCTTAGAAACCTGGGAATACTGAGTTTATCCAATGTGATGTATTTGGCACTTACTGAGACTCTCCTTGGAGCTAAGTTCTGCCAGGCACCAGGCAAATAGGAGGAAAAAAGGCAGAGTCCCATCTCCAGCAAGCTACAAGCTGGCAGGGAGAAGAGAGAAGCCGATAAGCCATCAGCGCAAAGACGGCATCTTGGTCTGTTCAGGCTGCTGCAACCAAGTACCGTAAACTGGATAGTTTATAAACTATAGGAACGTATCTCCCCCAGTTGTGGGTGCTAGAAAATCTAAGACCCAGGCAGCGGCAGATCTGGTGTCTAGCAAAGGCCCATCTCCTGGTTCACTGTGTTCTCATGAAGTGGGGACCAAGCTCCCCTGGGTCTTTTCTATATGGCCCCACCCTCATGACCTAATCACCTCCTAACACCATCACCCTGAGTTAGGATTACAACATATGACTTTGTGGGTACACATCCTTGAGGCCACAGCTATACATGAAAGGGGCAGAGTGTGGGGCGGGAAGGGGCCACCAAATACAATGGCAGGAAGAAGGGAAGGTGTCGCAGAGAAGGTACTTAACACTTCTTATGGTAAGCCTTTTATTTTATTTTGAAACAGGGTCACTCTCTGTCACCCAGGCTGGAGTGCAGTGGTGTCATCATCACTCAGTGCAGCCTCAAACTCTTGGGTTCAAACAAGCCTCCTACCTCAGCCTCCCAAGTAGCTGGGACTACATGTACAGCACCATGTCCCACTAATTTTTAAAAATTTTTACATTTTTTATAGAGACAGGGTCTTCCTGTTGCCCAGGCTGGTCCCAAACTCCTGGCCTCAAGCAGTCTTCGCACATCAGGCTCCCAACGTGGTGGGAGTACAGGTGTGAGCCCACCGTGCCCAGACTTACACTGAATCTTGATGCACAAGGAGAAGTCAGCCAGAGGGAGAGGGGAGAGGGCAGCCCATAACGAGAAGGGCCTTCATTCCTTCACTCTCTCACACTGAGCACTGTGTGTTAGGGTCAGGGACACAGCAGGGAACTTGCCCGTGGACAGTTGCTATTCCAGTAGGGGAGACAGAGAATCCCTGAGTAGATGGCAAAACGTCCATAAATTTCGTATCACAAAGAAATAAGTAAAATGTAATAGGGTGACGAGTGCTAAAAGGAACAGTCAACGTGGAGGACACCTGCTGGGCTGGTGGTGGGGAGGGTGAACCAGGTACCCTGAATTCCCTGCCAGTTGATTGACACCTAGAAGACATCACGGGGAATGTAGTGAACAGCAAGAGGCCTTGCAGGAGTGTGAGGGTTCAAAGGGAGGGCGCGGGGGGTGCAGGCAGAGGAGGGCAGACCCTGGAATCCATGGGATCAGGAATTGCAGTCATGGTTACCACTAACCCACCGTGGCTGCTATGTTCCTCATGCTCGTCTGAAGATCAAAGCAACTAAAAACCATAATCATTTGGGAAAAGACATATCCAACCCTTTCTCAATGAAAAGAGCTGCTCAGAATCTCTTACTCCGAGGGGTGGAGAATCCCCTTGTCCTCTCAGGCTAGAGTGACCTGCCAGGTACAGAACAGCATAGGAGGTGGGTGTGAGCTCTGCTAGGAGAACTGCTAAGCCAGAGGAAGATCTTGGAACCCCTGGACCAAGGACCCAGGGGACCAGACACAGTGACTCTGCCTGGACCAGGAGTCATGGCCCTGGTCCCCACTATGATTCTGCCAACTCGTAGCTGGTAACCCCTGGACAGGTCATGACCCTCTGTAGCTTCTTGCAAAATAAGGCCTTCCTCTCTCACATGGCAGATGACAGATCAGGTGGGATTATATAACACACTTGGTGGCCTTGGAAGTGCATGTATGTACATGGAGGGTCATTCATGCCTGGCTGTCATACCCAGACCTGATAAGATATGTTATACATATTTTACCACAATTAATAAAAAACGATCAGACCTAAATCAGAGCCTGCCTTGGAAGTCGGCACTGATTTGTTTGTCATTTGCTGGGTGACCTTGGGCTGGACACTTCTGTCTCTGGGCCTCAGGATCCTGGTCCCAGACAGCCTAAGGGTCCTCCAAGCACCCAGAATGCTGTAAGTTTCCTCACATGCGGCAGTTTGGTGCCTGTGGGGCCAGTCCTGCCAGAACTACCCCAATATGAGTGCAGGCTCCAACCACAGGGCTTCCCTGCCTGTGGCTCCACATGACTTCCCCAGGACTCTGCTCCATAAACACCTGCCACCGCCTCCTGGGCCCTTCCCCAGGTCCAGGGACAAAGAAATTTACTTTCATAAATCCTGCAAACAAGACAGGAGGGTTTTCCAGGGTTTATTCACATTTACACAGAAAAAAAACTATGATTATTTTTTTCCCTGAGTAGCACCCTTGCTGTGAAATTATTACTTGGTTTTCCTTTTAGGTTTAACATATCCTTTCTAAGCCTCATAAAACTATTTTGAAGGTAGTTTTTCTTGCAATTAAAAAAAAAACCAGCAGGAAATAAAATAAGGCAGACACCAAAAGACAAATGCTGTATGATCTACTAATACAAAGTACCTAAAGATGTCAAATCCACACAGACAGAGAGAATAGTGGTTACCAGGGGATTGGGGAGGGAGGAAGGGACCTTAGTGTTTAATGAGTAAGAAGTGTCAGTTTAGGATGATCAGAAAGTTCTGGGGAGGGACGGGGGCAATGGTTGAGCAACAATGTTAACGTAGTTAATGCCACTGAAATGTATACTAAAAGTGGTGAAAATAATAAGTTTATGTTATATGCATATTTTACCACATTAATACAAAACTATCAGGAAAGTAATACTTTCCCCAGGACAAGTCTCATGGCTTCCCTGGGCCTCAGTTTCCTAATCTATAAAATGGGGGAGAAATCTACATCCATTCTTCTCTATTCTCTGAACCTGGATACAAAGAGAGAACCATGCCTTTATTCTCTGCCAAGTCAAGAAAGCATTTTTCGAATGATACTTTAGAAAGAAACCAAGAAGAAATCAAAATGGCACTAAATAATGGATCCACAGAAGCACAATATGGTCTTATGTCTGGAGCGCAGAGAGGGGACTAGAGGCTCTTTTCCTGAGCAAGCTGGAGCTGACAGGGGGAAGGAAGTTGCCCAGGGTGCACAACAAGTCACTGAGGGAGCTGGGCAGAGCCAGGGTTCTGACTCCAGCACAGGCCTGGACGTCCTAAGAGGGCGTGTGGCTTCTGCCATGACAGCCGGTCCCCGCCCCCTTTGCTCTCTCCTGGAAGTCTTCCCTGGGTGAGATGCCCTTTGTGGGGCTAAGCCAGTACCCGCTGAGGGGAGTGGTCCAGGGCAGCCCCGAGAGCAGTGTTTTTTAGCCTTTTTTATCTCGCAGCACACTCGAACCTATAGTTAAACTTCTATGGTAAATTATGGTGATCAAAAAAGGGTAAGGGAAAAAAAAAGAATATACTCACTGTGCTTTGAACTTTTTTTGAAAATAATTTAATTAATAATTTTTAAAACTTTTTCTGGCACACCTAAGATCCTTTCACGGCATGACAGTGTGTCATGGCATACCAAGTGAAAATCATTATCCTGGAGAGTGGCTCCCTAAAACCAGGGCTCTATTCCGTATCTCTGTAGCATAGCGGTCAAGGTGCCGGGGTCCGATTCTCTCACTTAATAGCTGAATGACCGTGGGCTGATTCTCAGACTCTCTGTGCCTGTGTCTTCCCCCATATACAGTGATAATAATGGTGTCTACCTCATACAGCTATGGGGACGGTTAAATGAGGTTAATCATTCAAAGTGCTTGGGGACCCTTCACGTCTCTCTTCACTGCCCCAGGACCCCACTGTACCTGCACCCGCCCATGTCTGGTGGGAAGTCACAGCACAGCCTGGGTGGGTGGGTGGCTTATGGGTTCCCTCTCAGGCTTCACATGTACACATCTACAAGGAACCCGGGAAGGCACCTGCTCTGTCTGGCCCCTCCGGAGGAAATGGGGGGGGGATTTCCTCAAAGCCCCCTTCCCCACCGTATTCCTATAAAAGCCTGGTATAGACCAGCCCTGTTAAGGAAAGAGCAGGTGGTGTGGTCTCTACAGGACCATATGGAGACCTGCCCCTCGCTATTTCTCACTATTTCTCACTATTTCGGGCCAATCTGTTGACATGACAACCAGGCTTTCAGACCCCGCCACCTGGTGCTCGGTTTCCTTTCTCATGCTTGTGTTCTGTGGGACTCAGCCTCCATCCACAGCTGCCGCCCAGTCAGAGGGGCATAGTCCCCGATTCTGCCAAGGCCCCCTCTCCTTAGCAGACAGAGCCAGCAGCACCTGAGACCTCCCGCCGGCATGCCATCCAACGTGAGTGAAGACTGGCCGCTCTCCTCCCTCAAAGTGGAGCTTTGGAAAGCACAGAGGGAGGCAGGGCCCCCAACTCGAGGCTTCCCATGAAACCCAGTGCTGAAACGCCTTCCCCAACCAGGAGCTGAAGCGGGCCTACCATCACTGTGTGTTCCGCCCCATATTGTAGGAAATGCCAGGTCAAGAGCAGGCAAGGGAGCGAAGCTTCATCTACAGCTATTCCCCGTGGCTCCCATCACCGCCTGGGCTCCACCTGCTGTCAGATCAGCAGCAGCATTAGATTCTCTAGGAACATGAACCCCACTGTGACTGGGCATGTGAGGGACGTAGGCTGTGTGCTCCTTATGAGAATCCAAGGCCCCCCCACTCCCTCCACCTCCCACCCTCCCACTCACCTCCACCACTGGTCCATGGAAAAACTGTCCTCCATGAAGCCAGTCCCTGGTGCCAAAAAGGTTAGGGACCACTGACTAACCTTGGGGGGGCCAAGCTCTGCATTGTATCTTTGGGGAACTCAAGGGGTATAGGCTTCTCTGAGATCACCCAGGATCGAGGATGCCCCAAGATTCCATTCACATTGCATGGTAAAGAATGTGCCGGATTCTCCCGCACCACAGAGCACACAGAAGGTTTTGTGTAGTGGGAACTTTGCAATCATAAACAACATCCAACAGGCATGGGCTGAGTGCCCACTAGGTTGGCAAGAACAGCAACAGTAAATAATAATAATAGCGCGCAGCTCCTGGGGCTTGCTGTGTGGCAGACAAAATCCTACACGCTTCCCAAGCAGCGTCCCATGCAGCTGCATGTCCACAGCACCCCCATTTTACAGAGTTGGAAACAGAAGCTCAGAGAGTTGACATCACCAACTCGAGGACGAAAAGACAGCAGAAGCGGGGATGGTCAGGGTGCCAGCCTGGCTGTGCACTTGCCCATAAGCCTCTCAAGATCTTGGGGGTCCACATTAAGGATGAAGTGGCAGCAAGCCTCCCTACTCACCCAGAACCCCCAGGGGTGAGCACACAGACAGAGAAACTTGCAGCAATGTGCTCAGAGAAAGAGTAAGAATGGAACCGTGCCAGGGGAGGGAAAGGGTGGATGACAGGGAAAGCAGGAAGAGTATTTATTACTCACTTACAGGTAAGTTCTGAGCCATCCACTCAGCCGGACTCTTTCCACGACGCATCCACTTTAGGGATTTCTCAGGACGGGCTAGTGGCTGGCACTGGGGAGGCCAGAGCGGCTTCTTGGAGGAGGAGGATTTTGAATAGGAAGGAGAACAGAACCGTCTCCATGGCTGGGGAAATGCGTCACCTACTCTATAGGTAAGAACCGCGCAGTCCTCAACCCTGACGCCACACCCACGCTCCATCCTCCAGCGAACACAAAACCACACAGGGAGATCCTATTGTTAATATGGTACGTAAAATAAGAAAACAAAGGAATCTCACTAGGAGGCTGGGTGATGCAGTCAGCTGAAATAAATAAATTAAAAGGTGGCATTGTTGTCTCCTGGTGTACATTTGTTTTAATTACTGTTTACTGAAAAATTAAAACTTCACATAGGAAGGAAGAAAAACCTCCCCAAACTTGTGCATAACCGGTGTCAGTGCAACAGATCTACCTAGGGGCGGGTGGGGTGGGACTCTCATAGTCAGCTGTCACAGCAAGGCACAGGGGCAGGGACACAGCCGATCGTGTACCTAGAGTGTACGTCTACGTGGCCGGCAGAAGTGTGGAGTGAAACGTTTGTCCAGCCCTCATGAACCCAGCTACTTGGGGGACCGTGACACACGACAACAACTCAGCCTCTCAGCTGCCCACCGGCTACACAGGATGGACAAAATTTTCTCCCTTCCATTCTATCATAGCACACACTCCTCTGGGTTTCAGTATGTCTTTTACCAACGAGCCTGTTGTTGACATGGGTGGCTTCCCACCCGCTACTTCCTATCACCCCTGGAGTGGACCTGCCTGAGGACAAGACCCTCTCCTGAGCCATCTCTCTCGGGCCTGGCGTTGTACTCGGGCTTTGTGCCATTTTGCACCGAACCTGAGACCAGATGGGAGCCCTCAGCGGCTGCATCAGTGGGGAGAGAGATGCAGGGTCCCTGGATGGGGGTCACTGTGGTCTAAGGGTTAGAGACTCCAACCTCAGTACCTCAAGAGACCCCCCCCCAAAGGGAGACTGACATGATACGACCCTCCTGGGCAGGGCTCTGGGTCCCCACCACCATTTAATCAGAAGGGTTTCCTCCTTTTACACAAGCGCTTCTAGAAAACTGTGTTCGGAGCCAGGGTCCTATAGAGTGAATGCTGGGAGACTAGCGCAGCCCGCAGCCCACTGGTGGTCCTGCTACAGCAGCCAGGCCTCCCTTCATCCACTTGGGACCTCCCAACCCAGGATCGGCAGTGGCCACACTGAGCCCCGGTGACAGAACGAGCTCTGCCCCTAAAACAGGCTTGGTTGGCTTGGCAAGTGGACAACAGGAAAAAATGAAACAATGAAACCTCCCAAGGAACAAGTGTAATCTTGGAGTTTCAACATAGAGTGAGGGGCCAGGGTTTTCTCTTGCCCCAGATGGGGTTTAATTACAGATATGCTTGAATGCTAGGCTGAGGGGTGCCACCTCTGTCCTACAGAGCACGTGGCCTCCAGGTCCCTAACACACAGTGTACAGTGGAGCTGACGGCTCTGAGTGAGGCAAACAGGTATACAGTGACCAGCCCACGGAGGGGGCTGGAATGTTGGGACCCCATCCCAAGTGGCATTGGAAGGCTTTTCCCAAAAAAGGAGGAAGAGAGACAGGGAGAGATGAGGTGAGCATGAGGCAGGGTGAGGCAGTTTGGCTGAAGCAGACAGTAGGAGAAATGCACAGAGATGGGGCTTCCAGGAAGCAGAGGGTCGGAATAGGAGCAGATCGCTGGGTAACTGCTGCAGCTGGGTAAAGGGCTCCCAGGGCTGTTCATCCCACTCCCTCTACAATGATATGTATCTGAAATCATCCCGAATAAAAAGGCCAAGAAAAAGCAAAAAGGAAGGAAAGAAAGGGCCAGCACCCTTCCCCCAAATCTTCTGAAAAGCACACCCAAGGCCCAAATCGGGGTGAGACTGCTCCCTCTGCTCTGCTGGGGGAAGCACTTCTTCCCAGACCGTGTTTCCAGGAGGTGACCTCAGCCCTTCTTCATCTATAAGCTGATGACCCAAACCCCAACCTCCCTCCCTGGCACCACACATCTCTACCTGGGTGACCGACAGTTCCAAACCTAGACTCACCACTTCCCCTAAAACCCAGTCAATGTCCCAGAAGATGGAACGCAGATGGGACTGGGTAAGTGACAGACTTGGGGGAAACTGCTTTCTCTGCAGAAGACTTCCACCCAGGTGTGCAGCGCTGCAAGGGCTCAGAGTTTGGTCAATATCAGCTGTCACTATTGTTATTTGCATTCATATTAATATTAACCATCTGCTCTGTAGGTTGCCCAAGGCAGAAAATTGGGAGCCACCTATGACTCTAATGTGACACAACCCCGCGCACTCGGCCAGCCTTGGGTCCTGTCACTTCCTCATGCTGAGCATGGGGGACTGCATCTTCCTCCCCACCTGACCGCCAGTGGCTTATATCTGGCCTTGTCACCTCCACAGGTGCCTCTGCTTCCAGGCCTGCCACCTCCCCTGTGCTGTTGACCTTCCCTTCAGAGTGATCTCCCTAAAATGAAGAGCTCATCATGTCTCAATGATCACAGACTTCCATGACCCTCCTGTGCCCTGGTAAGTACCCCCTTACTTCGCCTTCCAAGGCTCAGCTCAGATGTCACTTTCTGCTCCAAATCTTTCCTGATCCCAATAATCAGCACTGACAGCGTCCACCCTGTGCCCCAGTGACCTCCTACAGACGCTACAACATCAGCAACGAAACTGGAACCCAGGCTCTAGGCTTTCCTGAAGCACACAATTCCCCCGCCCCTCCCCAAATCAGAATACCTATGAATTCTGAATACAGAATGTCCAATTTTATTTTCTCAAAATAACGACATTGAGAAACAAAATAAAATTAAAAAACAAATCCTAACATCTTATATCACCACAATTTAATTTTTTGAAGGACAAGATTAGAAGGGAGGAGGAGAGAAGGAACAGCACCATCTCAAAGGGAAGGGTGTTCTCTACAACAAGTTTTAACTCTGCGAAAAACTCATCCTTATTTTTCTCATGTTAACTTAGTCTGTCAAAACTCTGTCAAGGCCAGTACGCAGTAAGGGCTGGTCATCATGAACATTTCCTGGGTTGTCTCTATCTTCCACAGGAGCAGCAGCATGCCCAGCTCAGTCTCAGGTGTGGTAACCAGCTGCCTGGGAACGTAATGTCAAATTAAGGTACAGTGCCTATGATTTGGCTATAGGGAAGGCCCTTGGCTGAGCTGTTGAGTTGGTTTTAGAAAAATTTTACTTGAACAACTGTTCTTTCTAATATCACTCAGGAAACACACCCTCCAATAATAATGATAATAATAACAAAAAACAAACCCGCCCAAGCACTAGGGAACAATTTGAAATTGCTAATTGATTCAGTGGGAGAGAGCAAAACTAGAGCAAAGGGAATGGAAAGTGTCACCGAGATGCTCACTTTCTTTTTTTAGCAAACTACCTTGTGCCTGCCACAGTCTTCCCTTAAACACCCAAACATCCTCTGGATTCCACGAAGTGGGGGCCACAGTCTGCAGGAGCAAGTCCAGTGTGCTACAGTCAGAAGCAGGCTGTCCTGGGTGTAGCTGGGTGGCCTCAGGCAGGTCACTCTGCCTCTCTGGGCTTCAGTATCCTCAATTATCAAGTGCAGTGATTCCTTTTCTACCTGTTTTATCGAACTGTAGGGAGGGACAGCACAGACAGGACGACACTGGCTCTGGAAATACCAGCACAGAGCAAACCCAAGGGCCTGTTGCTAGCGTTATTGCTGCTGCTAACAAGAAGGTGCTCAGCAGGTTTGGACTAGGAGAGAATATGGGCTGCATGTCAATATCTCCTACACAGAACCTTATTTCATTTGCCAAGGCATTCCCTGTTTCAGAGAGATAAACAAGATCCCTGAAGGCGCTAAATAATTCTTCCAGCAACTTCCTCGTTGCAACCAAGATCTGAGTGGACATTCTCAGGCAAAGGATTTGGTCTGGAACTTTTCCACTGTGTTGTTTCCTCAATGGCCAAGGTTCATTCATGCTGGAGAGAGGAAGAAGTGAATATTCCTAACGACTTTTTAGGGAGCAGTTTTATCCTGGAAATTTTTTAATTGATTTTTTAAAATCCAGCTTCCCCTTGGTTAATATTATTTCTCTCAAGATGCTTGATGCTTACTGAGCCTCCCAACAACCCTTCTTTCCCACTCCTTCATATCAGATGTACCTTGGTTTTTTGTTTTGTTTTGTTTTGTTTTTGTCCTCCCTCAAGGGCAAGGATCATGTCTGCAAGTTTTGCATCCCACCTTTGGGTGTGGCACACATAAGGTGTGAACCTATGGGGTTCAACCAATGCACTGGGAACAAAGACAAGAAGGAATTAATCTCTCTATGCATGCTTGCTCTAACCGCAGCTCAGAAATCTCAAATGGTTCAGGATAAGAAACTGGCCCAAAGCTGATTAATTTTGCAAAACAGACTTTCCAGCGTGGTGCAGAAGATCTTCAGAAAGAATATTCTGGTTTTTACTTCCCGCTGAGAGCTTTAGGGACCATAATTAGAGCAGCACAGAGCAACAGATTCCACTCCGGTTCACAAAACCCCAAGAACCTTCCTACCAACGTGGACAAAAATAACATCCTGTTCCATTTGCAAATATCACCTAGAATTCAGATGTGTGCTCTCCCATCATGGGCTGTGCATTTTTAAATAGCTCTGTTTGGCTGAGCTTTGACAACTGGAAGCTGGGGGGCTCAGGGACCCAACTCAGGCACAGGGCGATGCTTTTACAAAGACAAGGACCAGAAGCTTCCTAAGCTCTATTCCAGACCTACCAAATCAGAATCTCTAGGGCTGCTCCATTTTTAATACACATTCCAGATGATCCGTGTGTGCACTAAAGTTTGAGTTGCCAGCTCATTTTCCTGCCAAGGAGCTTTGCTCACCACTGCCACCCCCACCTCCCACACACGCTCATTTCACCAACTTTCCTGAGCAACTGTTTCTGCAGGACAGGACATTCCTGCAGCTCCGCGGAGTCACACGCTGCAGGCTCTACGAAGCTCCAGGGGCCTGGTCTGTGCTCTAATATTCTCCTCATCAAAATGGTCACCAGCTACTCTTTTTGGCTCCTAATGTTTGCTTTTGTTCCAGAGGATCGTGTTTTTTGGTCTTTGCCCTTCTACCCACAATGAGCAGAAGGTCAGGCACCCTCAAAGATTGCTCACTGACTGGCCACACTGTCATGCATTGGAATTCGCACTGAAAGATTGCTTCTTAAATATACATTTTTAAAATGCTAACTGGATGCTGGAACTAACAACAATAACATGATGCCTGTGATAACTATCTTTATATAGAGCCCTTTCCAGTTTACAAAGACATGTCATGCATTTTCCCTCTGCCTCCGACTGTCAGCTGGAACACTATTAAACAAATATTATCTTGTCCACTTTACAGATGTCAAACTGAGACTCAGAGAGGTTAAGTGACTTTCCTGAGGCCCAGCAGCTAGTTGGTTGCAGAGTTAGTGCTCCAATCCAGACCTCCTGACCTCTCGGAGTCGATCATCCTTTCCCTGATCAATAAATAATGGCTGCGCACCCACTGTGTGCCATTCTCCCCTCTGCACTGAAGATAGCCAAGGCTGACATGGGCCTGCCTCCTGATCTCCAGCCTCATTTCCCATGACAACATGGAAGCCACAGACGAGGAAAAAAAACCTGGGTGTGGCAAGATGCTGAGGAATGTCAGAACAAGGGAGGTGCGCAGATGAGACAACACGAGGCCAGCAGCATCCCTCTCCTCCCTGGAGGCCACAGCAGGGAGGCGCAGTGCAGTGGAGTGACCAGACTGCCATCCCCAGTCAGGCATCTAATGGCACCTGCTCTGCCCCCCTCAGGTGCTGTGAGCCCAGAAATCAGAGGCACGAGGTAAAGCACAGCTCTCAGCTGATTTTCCAAAAGGGAGGAGCCAACAGGTCCCGGTGCAAGTGGCCACCCCTGGACCGCGCTGCAGAGGTGCTGCAAGCCAGGTGCCACTCAGGCTCAGCTTCCATCTGCACCTCAGGCTCCAGACCCTCACCTGCCTTATGGAGCTGCTGTGATGCCCACAAGAGCATCACGGGGACACCAACAAGCCCAGTCCAAGTGTCAGCAATAGCCGTGGTTCCTCAGGGAGACAAACGTCTTTTGCATTTCTTAATGCAAATGTCTTTTGCTCTTCTAGGGGTCTGGAGATTGCTGCTGCCGTGAGGGGCTGTGGCAAGGATGCCCTGCCACTTTCAAATCATCCTGTAAGTTAGGCTTCAAACCGTGTGACATTAGCAGAATAGCCATGAGACTGGGCATGTCACTCAACCTCGCAGCACCCCATTTCTTCACCTGTAAATGGGGATAATGGACCCACCCTCCTAGAGCTGATGTGAGGGTGGGAGTAGTCAAAGTAACGTGACCTGCACGGATGACTGCCCCATGCATCAGAAGCACCTTGGGGCCAACTGTCATGATTGCATCATTGCTTTCCTTAAAAAAAGTGTGAACCTGCGCAAGGAGAGGATCTCTGCAGCTGACACAGAATCATTTCTCACGAAACCACTGTCCTGGCCATTGCAGACTTGCTCCCCAGATACCCTGGAACCTGGATCCTCCTCTCCCAGCCCCTTCACCACCTCAGGTACCCTACCTCACAGTCACCTGGTGCTTCCCAAACATAATCCATCTTCTCCCACTTCTGCACCTTTGCTTCTCGCCTCCCTGCAATTTCTTGATCTACATAGTCCAAAGCGTGCCATATGAATATGGGGGAAGAGTGGGAATAGTCCCTGATATTTCATTGGGTGATTTTGCCACATACCTTCCCCCTCCCAGCTATAAACCCTGGGTGGGCTGAACTCAAAGCTTTAAGCAGGGAGGGGCAAGCCCAGATTGAAGGGCAGGACATCGAGGTGAGAGTGTGGCAGTGAGTAGAGCGTGGTCTACAGAGATGGTGCCGAGGGCAGGCAGCCAGCGCTCCTGCTCCCAGCCCCTCAGGAGTGTGGGGCTGCTGGGAGTGGCTGGGGGCAGTTCTGAGCTCCAGCCTCTTGGGCCCATCCTTGAAGTCACTCTGATGCCCTCTCAGCTACCAGCAGACTCAGCTACTCACTCAGTCCACCCTCCCCTCCCTACCCTCAGGCACTAGGTACTCCAAAGTCAGTCCTCAAGGCCAAGAGACTGGACAGGGGCTAGCAGCTCTGAAGCCGGCTGGCCAGTGCAGGGCTGATGGCTATTCCACATGTCAAAGGGGCAGGGGAGCTGTAGGCAAGGGCAGAAACCCAGACATGGAGGCCGTGCTTGGCAACAAAGGGTGTGGACATCTGGGTCTATGGCCCACCATTTGCAAAACTGACCTTCTGTCCTCCCTTCTGCCATGAGCCTTTCCCCAGATGCCAGCCCCACCCCGCCCGCCCAGTGCAGAGAGGCTGTGGACTTGTTGCTTAGGAGAAGGGCTCCTGAGCCAGCTGCCAGGTGTCAAATCCCATTTACCTCTGTGGCTTCCTGGTGGCGAGTCAGTGGGCACGTTTGGCCTCTCTGAGCCTCAGTTTCCTCATCTAGAAAGAGGGGATGACAGTAGTGCCTACCTCACAAGGCTCCCCTAAGGTTCAAGTGAGTCAATACACCTGGAGCAGTTAGGACACTCAGCCTGGCCCCTGCCAACACCACATGAATGTCACTTGTACAGTCATTATCCTTAAGTATGTCCTGACAGAATGGTACCTGCAAAAAGATGCAACCATGCCCTGATTCCTGCAGCTGTGAATGTTACTTTATACGGTAAAAGAGTGAATATTACCTTATATGGAGAAAATATGATTCAGTGATGACTTTTGAGAGGAGGAGCTTACCCTGGAATATCCAGGGGAGTTATAAATCTCATGAGTGAGGCAGAGAAAGAGGAGACAGAGGAGAGAGCATGACAAAAGCTCTTGTGCAGACACGAGCCTCCAGAAGCTGGAAGAGGCAAGGAAGGACTGATTCTCCCTGAGGGCCTTCAGAGAGAGCCCGACCCGGCCAGCACCTTGATCTTCGACTTCCGGACTCCAAAAATATGTGTTGTTTTCAGCCACCAGGTTTGAGGCAATTTGTGGCAGCAGCCACGGGAAAGAAATGGGAGGTTCCCCCTTGCCATCATTGTCCCCACCTTGCACTCTGTTCCAAGTCCCTCTGACCAGCCAGTCTCCCTGCCTCTCTCAGCATCAGCATCCTGCCCACTCCCTGCGATGCTGCTTCCAGCCGACAGCCAGTCTGCTCTTTCTCACACCCTCCACTACATCAGGATGAAGACTGCCATGAAGATCAAAACCCTCCTCACAGCCTCAGTTGCCCTGTGCCATGTGGCTGCTCCCACCTCCCCTGCCTGCCTTGTCTCACGCTCCCCCTGGTGCCTTAGGCTCCAGCCACCATCCCTCATATGAGCCCTCTCCCTCCGGCCATGGTCCTGCCACGTTAGTTACATTTCTATACAATCCCTGCCCTGACGAATTCCTCCCTGGGTTTTCCCCAACAACAAAGATTGCCATGAATTCCTTCATCACATTCCCAGGGCACCTAGGGAATAAATGAACAAATGAATGAATGAAAGAAATGCAAAGACTTTGTTTATTTCAAGCTCAGCTAATTGGACAAAGCAGCCAAGCCATAGGCTAGCTGCTGACCTTTAACCTTGCAAGTCAAGGCAGCAATTTCCTGACTTGAGAACCTGGATTCAGAAATGTGAAGAAAATAAGGCAGGGTGCAGACCACTTTCTTAGGGAAGCCTCCCCAAGTCTGGTTAGGTCCCCCTGCTGCGTACACTCCCACCACCATGCCTCTCTCCCTTGTGGCTGTTGTGACCACTACACCCGACTGCCTCTAGTAGATCCTGAGCTCCATGGTGGTCTTGTTCACCACTCAGGCAGTGAATGAATGAATGAATGGTTGCCCAAGGCACCATATGAGTCCATCTCAACAGATAGATGGCAGCTGTACCAATAGCAAAACCAAAGGCTCAAGGACAGGCTTGCTAAGAGTCTGGTTGCTCTATCCAAACTCATCTCTGAGGCTCTGTCCAGGCCCTCCCCAGGGAGAGGGGACAGAGGGCAAACTGTGGAATGTCCACAGAGGTAGCCAGTATGGTAAGAGGATGGCCAATTACATCCCATGAGCTCTGTCCACAGAACCTGGAGCTGCACAGCCAGGGGAAGGATCCCCTCGGGCCCAGGCACGGCCTCCACACCTCTGCTAGGCTCTGGGAAACAGCACAGATGTGGTCTGTTTGGTTCTGAAGGGAAGAACCAGAACTGGGATGTGGGGGCTGGAGCAGGGAAACTACAGGAGGCAGACATGAGCTGAAGAAGAACACCAGGAACAGCTTCATCAAAACCAGAGCTAGGCAGAGATGGTGGGTCATCCATGCAAGAGCCGTGGGGCAGACTTCGGAAGGATTCAAGCACTGGAGGGCCCCTCCTAACCCTGAGTGTCTGCACTTTCGTTCTCACTGTCACAATTACATACATTCTAATGTGGCTGTAACAGCCTCATCTGTTTCCTGGAGAATGTGACAAGCACTGTTTGATGAAGAAAGTAAACAAAAGAATCTCAGCCAAGGTGGCATTGCAAATTAAATTCACATTTTGAGGTCTCCTCCCTGCTGTAACAAACACATAGCAACGATAGCTGAAATACAAAAATAGAAAATTGAAAGACATAACTTAACTCAAAAATAAGATGAAATTCTCAAGGGCAAAAAAAGATAAAACAAAAAAGTCCTATAACATAGTAAGTGGAGATGAAGCTTCGGGTTTGATGAGTTGTGGGTGCAAAAAGACAGAGGTGCCTGGTGCCGAAAATTCTCTGAGTGACAGAGAATCTAGCACCCCCAGTAAGACAGGGGCTGGAGCCACAATGAATGCAAAGGGGGACTGTTTGAAGCAAGGAGTGGGAACAGGGCAGGTAAGGAACAGCCTCCTCTACTCTGGAGAAAAGCTGGAGCAAAGTTCTCGCAGCTTTGGTTCAGTCCCCAACTGCTGCCCATATGCAAAGTTGCCCATTCAGGGTGTTAGGACCAGGAGGCAAAACAAGGTGAGGGATAGAATGGAAAAAATGGCCCTATTATTCACGCTTTTCAGCACTGATGGCCTTTGTAATGAGTTTGTGGCTCCCTCCGCCCACCTCTTGAATCTGGACTACTCTCATCTCTTGATGTGGCCCAGAGAATATGAAGGAGGTGAGAGGAACCTTCTTCTACACAGAGGTCTCAAAAACTACAAGAGAAAGATAATAATAAATCAATAATGATGGACAGCAGATCTTCCATCAGCCACCAGAGAGCCAAAAGACAAAGTCTGAAGGTAAACAATTGTATGCCTAGAATTCAGAAACCTGCTAAACTATTATATTACTCAAGAGTGAGAGGAAAACGGAGACCTGGTGACATCAAAATATTGAAAGTCAACCACCCTTGATACTCACCATGTGCTGAATACAACTTGAGAATGAACCCACAAGAAAGAATGGGGTGCAAAACACGGTGGGGAGCCAAGACATTAGCCAAACTGGTTGAAAAAAATAATAGTAACTCAAATTTTGGGACCCAAATCTCCAGGAAACAAGAAGAGATATAAAGCGGATGTGAACGGAGCGGTATGCATCACTACAATTCTCATCGGATTCAGGAGAGGAGAAAACTAATGAATAGTTCTAGCTGTTGGCAGGAAAAAATATATATAATTTAGAATGTACACTAAGGGTTTAACCACGTCAGCAGAGGAAAAGAGGGGAGTGGCAGAAGGAGCCCCCGAAATACGATGGCAGAAATATGTCAGTCATCACGACAAATACAAACCAATTAAAACCACCTATTAAAAGAAAAACTAAAATGAGTCGAACGAAATGGGATGCCGAGTGTTATATGCAGCATGATGTTTACATGAAGCTTTTAAAATACGATAGATTGTTTATGGACATGTACATCTGCCGGAGGATATAAAAATAGGGACGGGGAAAATACAACTGACTTCCAGATAGTTATTTCCTTGGTGAGGAAAGGGAGGGAACGGGAAGGGAGAAGGGCAACCCCAGGGCTGCATTTGCCGTGTATTTGTTCTTCGAAAAAATGAGGTCAGATGGGAAAATATTCCCATTTTTAAGCCTGCGTTGTAGGTATAAGCTACTTCGTAGCTGTATTGGGGTATCGGGGAAATACATTACCCCTTCAGTATCTGTCGGGGATTGGTTCCAAGATCCCCCCAACACTGAGCATCCAGGGACGCTCAAGTTGCTTATATAAAACGGCACAGTCCTACCATTTGCATGCACAACCTCATGGATACTTAAAATCACGTTTAGATTACTTATAATACCTAATGCAATGTAAATGCTATGTAAATAGTTATTATACGTGCATTTTTTAAATTCGTATTATTTTTCATTGTTCTAAATTTTTTACTGCTTTTTAAAAATTATTTTCAGACTGCCCTATTTTGAGATGTGTTTTAAAGTTGGAAGGAAGGCAAAATGAAAGAAGCAAGGAAGCAGAAAAAGGCGGGTGGGAGCAAGGGTTGACCACATCGTTTACATTCTGTACACAGCTTGGGGCCTTACTGACCCTGCAGGGACGGCACCTCCCAGGTTATCCTAGAACTGTCCCAAGCCTATGAGCCTTTCATATGCAAAACAGCCAATCCAGAGCCCATATACCCTACTACCTCCTTTAAAGGGCTCCCATCTCTGGGCACCAGCCTCCTGCCCGGGCCAGGTACCAGACAACCAGAAACAGCACTTACGCCCCAGGGGCCTCTGAAATTACTCAGACTGGTTGTTAATCCTAAACCTGCCTCTCCCATTTCCTTCCTGTGAAAACTAGACTAAGTCTCTGGTCCTCATTTCCCGTCACCCCTCTGCCCCGAGCAGCGTGGTGCTTCCCTGTGCACCCACATGCCCTGCAGGGCTGCCATTCATCCCACATCCAGGGATCTCCGAGTAAGAACTTCTTCCCCCTGACAGGCATTTCTGTGTCTATGTGTCCTACTTCACCTGATTAAAGCAAATCCTGGGTAACCTAAAAACGGGGAAAGAAAGGAGGAAGGGGGGGAGGGACGCAGGCAGGCAGGCCTGAAGCCAGCCTAAGGAGCCTAACCATAAACTAGCGTGTAGACTCTGTCCGCCCAGTGGTTTCACTGCCCAGAAACAGACTTTTCAGGGTAAATAAACTTCTTCCTTCCCAGCACAGTTTCTCTGCCCTGCAGTCTTTTCTATTAAATCTTTCTCCTCCTTCTGGGCTCAACTGACACACCACTTCCTTGGTCCCCATCAAAATGAAGGGCTCCCCCAGGCTCGTCCCTCAGCTCAGTCCTTGGCCACCTTGCCCCTGAGCAACTCACCTCTGGATTGCCAGCCCCTAGTGGTAGGTGGGACACACCAGGTGCACCATCAGTGTTCACGCAGGTGGTCTGGACGACCCAGCTGAGGGCCTCAAAGGCAGAGTCACCCTGAGCTCCAGAACCACACAGGAAAAGAGCCCATCTCTGCACAGTGACCGGTGAGGCCCAAGATTCAGCCTGAGACAGGGCATCAACTACTCATGGACGTGACGATAGATGTCAGGGTTTTTCATCCTTTTTTTAACCTCACAGCACACTTGAACCTATAGTCAAACCCCCGCGACACACTTAAGTTATGTTGACCCCCAAAAAAGAGTAAAAAATGAATATACTTGATGTGCTTTGAACTTTTTGGAAAATACTTTAATTAATGATCTTTAAAAATTTTTGCAGCACACCTAAAATCCTCTCTCAGCACACAGTGTGCTCCCACACACCGGTTGAAAATCACTGATGTAGACAACGGAAGGATCTATCTTTAAGTGCCCCAATTTTCAAATAGCTTTTCTAAACACAATCCACATTTAAACCTGCCTGTAAGTTTTAGACCTGCCCTTATTGTTTACAATTCTTCTTCACCCCTAAGAATGTCTTTTTAAATTGCTGAGATAACATGGGCTTATAGAAAAGTACAATAATACAATAATGGATAAAACGGGAAATGCCAAATTCCCCTTTTCCCTCCAATCTTAACTTTCAAGAATAACCGCTGTTGACTTCTTGCTGTCCCAAACAAATGGCACTGTACGCAGCCCCAGCCCTGCCATCCAGACTCTCACTGTGTGCTGAGGTCCGTGCTAGACCCCAGCACACACGTCTGATTTAACCCTCTGATCAGCTCTGAGAGGGAGGGATGAGCCCTGCTCCCAGGATAAAAGCCACAGTGAGAAACAGAACTCTGATCCTGGCCGCCTGCCTCTGACTTCTAGTCCTGTCACTTACAAGTTAGGTGAGCTCAGACACGGGCTTTGTACCTCAGCCCCTTAGTGCTAACAACTAGCGCTCCCTTCATGGTAAATTATAAGAATTAAATAAGTCCACACACGTAACGAACTAAGAACAGTGCCAGACCCACAGAAACCCAGTCAATCTCTCTTTCCATTTTCCAGATAAGGAAACCGAGACTCAGAGAGGCTAAGTGATTTACCGAACCCAACAGATGATTATGAAAATCAAACCACAGACCTGCTAGGAATACATGAGGCCTCCCTGAAGGTACAGGGTGTGGGGTGTTATTCTGCCCCCCTATTCTAATCTCCCCCGATGCTTCTTTAATCTTTAGGTCTTGGTTTGACATTTGTTCCCTCTATCACCCTCAGAGTCAAGTCGGAAGTTGTCACTTCTTGCTGCTGGCCACCTGACTCCATTAACCCTACACCTGCTGCTAACTGGCTGATTTGCTGTGGATTGGAAGCCCAAGAGACGCCCACAGTGAGAACAATGCCCAGAACAAGTGCGGCAAGGCCCTGAGAGGAGCCCTAAGCAGAGTTCCCAGATATGAACCAACGAGTTGTAGGGAAAATCTTCTACTTCGGCTATTCAGAGACCTGCTGGATCCACGTGCTCTGGGGAAGTGAAGTATTGAGGTATGAATGTATTGTCCGAATTTTAAAACTAAAGTGTCCGATGTAGGCGTTTTTAAACTTCCCTGCCCTCAAACTGCATAACTGGGCATCACAATCCCTTTGACAGAGCATCTCACTCTAAATGTCCGAACCCCAGGCTTCCCCAGATCCCACACGTCAGGCAGGACCGCTCCCCACCATTCACGTTCGGAAGGTGTAAACGAGACCTAGACGTTTCCCCCAGTGCTGCGCTGCATTTAAACAACTTCCCAACTCACCACAATAAATCCTCTTTATGATGGATGATCACAAGTTTCTGTCAGACGTGTGTGTGTCTGAATACTAAACTACTCCATAAACCAAACGCGTCTCGGGCAACAGCTCCGGTTGGGCCTTTGAGGGTTCCAAGGGAAGCGCGACCCAGGCTGCTCCCTGAAGAGGCTCTGGAGAATGAGGTGACACGGCATGGAGAAATAAAAGGCATGGGAACTAAAGTGAGAGGATTGAAAAAGGAGTTGAAGACATCCAGAGGGGGGGATACAAACACAGCTTGGGAGATCTGGCAATGCTGATTGGTTTGGGCCCCAAGGGACTGTAAGATTTCTGATTTTTGTTGCATACTCACATTTTTGTGCTTGTTAGAGTCATAATAAAAATGTATACATTAGATACCTTGCGGTGGACCACACAAAATACCAAGATTCAGCAGAAGGAATAGCAAGGGCTATGGTACCTTCTGCATCGAGCCCTCAGGTCCTATATAAATGTCTTTGTCTTTGACTGATGAGATCACCTTGAGTCTATGTCACTGAAATCCTTACCTCTCTCTCCTCTGGTAAATATGGGAGACCCAGACCATCTGTTAGCACAAAAAAGCTTCAGTAAACTCAACATCAAATCACAGCAGGGACAGGGTCACCACGGAATCAGAATGGGGCAAAAGGCAGCATTGGACGGGGCATGTCTGGGACTCACATCCAGGTTTGTCCCCACCAGTTGTAAGCTGTGTTACCTCGAGCAAGTCCCCTTACCCGCCTGTGCCTGGGTTTTCTCATCTGTTAAAAGGGGATGACATCTGTCTAATTGCCTGTGAAGTCCAAAAGAATAAAACGTACACAAAAAGTTCAGCCCAGTGCCTGGTATACAGGAAGAGCTCAGAAAAGAGTAGCTGCTATCCTTATTCTTGCCATCATTAAGAAATAAGACTTTTAGCCAAGTAAGAGACATGGGACCCCACGACCGTCAGGCCTCAGGGCTCACTAATCCTGTGACTCGGGTTCTCTGGTCTCAGACCTCATGGAGGACACCCACCTTAATCCACAAGATCCCTCTAAACGGCTTAATCATAGAGGCCTTCAGAAAGGGAACCTCACTCAGCATAATTACTAGTCTTGTGCCCTTTTTGTAATCTTGACTTTGTGGGGATTATTTGATCACAATAGTTGGGGTTTGCGGGCGGTATTTAATTAGGCAGTTGAAAGCACGTTAGGATGAAACAATAGTATCTCTAATTTAATGGCGTGTTCAGCATCTTATCCTGAAACAATGGCAAAAGATGCTTCCATGCAAAGAAAAAAATGTCTGCTGCGTCTCTCTGTCTCTGGTGTTTCTGCATATCTATGTGTCTCTCTCTGTTTCTATCTTTCTATCTCTCTCTGTTTTTCTCCTCAGGTGTGTTTCTTTCTCTTTCTCTCTCTCCCCTCCCTGCTCTCCAGGTGACATCCACTTAACACGGCTCCCACCTCACCACCAGGTTCAGGGGGACCAGCCATCCCTGACTGCTCTTTGCTCCTTGACTTGCAGTCATGACTAAAGGACTCTGGGATGGAAAAGTGAGGAAGAGGAAGAGGAAGTGAGCACAGTGCGACCGTCCCTGGCTTCCAACCCCAGCCTGGATCCAAGACTGTGACGTCCGACAAGTCACTCCCCTCTGCATGACAGTATCCTCCTCTATAAAGTGACAGTTTTGTTTAAGCCTGGCCTGGCTCTTCTTTCAAAACATAAAATATTTATTAAACTTTGTGCCCACAGAACCAAGATAAAGAAGGGAATTAAACATGATAAAAACAACATCGTTAAGTAGAGCCCAGAAAGAGATATTACCAGGTAACAGGATGATCTCAGAGATCTTATCTAGCTCTAAAATTCTATTATTTTAATTCTGGGCTGTAAAATGCCAACATTTACCCAAGTCAATAAACATCAAGAGACTGATATTTCATCGGAATCCGAGTCTGATTTTTCAATATTGATTTTTGTGAAGTCAATTTTGGTTTAAAGTGCCTTTTTAAATTGGTGCTCCTATGGTGTCAAATGTCAACATTTATTTTTCCAGAACTCTCCTTCCTGTGGGGACTCTGGGTAGTGGATGAAGCTTTTGATACTTGGAGTTCCTTGTTTTTCTAGTTTCTGACCGAGGGCCCTGATTAATAGCGTATGGTGTTTTTGCTGCGCCTTTCAGGTTCTTGTTGGGGTATAAAAGGCAATTTCAGTAGGCATTCCCATCATGAAAAGGTCAGGAGAGGAGGGTGGCAGTTTGGGTGAGGGATGAAGGCTTCCCCAGGTTCGCACTGACCTGCCTGTAAATCCCAGCTCACCTGCTGTGTGACCTTGTAAAGGACACTAGGCCTCTCTGGGCTTTGTTGGGTCATTTGCAAAATGGAGACAGCAACACCTACCTTACATAGAGGCTGTGAGAAACCAGGGAGAAAGCACCTTGTGAACACCTGGCTCACAAAAGGCGCTTAGCAAATGCCCATCCTTTCCTACCTCCGGATTCATTTTCCCTCCATTGCTGCATTTCACTTTATTTTTGTTAAAACAACAAAAAAGCTAAAAGAAGAGTACAATTAATACTCAATGCCTGTTATCTATTCACCAATCATTAACCCACGTTTACTTCTCTCTCCCCCTTCAATTGTCTGAGTGCAATTTGCAAACACAAGAACACTTCACCCCTAATACTCTGAGCCCTATCTCCTAAAAATAAGGACACTCTCCTGCATCCCTTCTACTATATACCTTTAAAAAGTAATATTTTAAAATAATCTATTTAAAATAAATCCCTATTTAATCTCCCAATTGTTCTAAAAATATATTTTATGGTTTTTAAAATCTTAGATTTAAAAAAATAAATCATATTTTACATTTGGTTGCCAATGTCTCTTTGCCAACCCACCCCTTGATTTTTAAATGGAATAGAAAAAAGACATTCCTCTAGGGCAAGCAGGGACAAAAAAAGTAGATGATAATTTGTTAGCAGAAGAGGCAAGAAGGAACTCCCAGGACCTTCTCTGTGCCATTGAGTCCAGGTGACCCTGGGCCTGGTGTTTCTTTCCTGCAGACGCTGCATCCTCTGTAACTGAAAGCTGGCCTCTGTCCATCTCAGCACCCACGATCACTCAAATGGAGGGAATTTTGAGGGTCATGGGCTTTCCAAACAGATCCCAGTTTGAATTCCTGCTTACTAGTTGTGTGGCTCCCAGTAAACTACCTTATCTCTTTGAGCTTCAGTTTCCTCATCTGCAAAATGGGTATGCTAATGTTAATGCCTAACTCAAAAGGCCATAATGAGAATTAAATGTAACCTTCCATGCAAAACACCAGGCACAGAGCTGGCACCCAGTTAATGGCTCAGGTTTTCTTTTAAGCTATTATTGTTATTAATGTTGCAGAAATTATAGACTCTCCAGTCAAAGCTCTCATCTGTGCAACAATTACCCTTAGCTTATAAAGAGCCCTTCACAATTTATGAAGCACTTTCTCCATTATCTCCTGTCGAATGCATGGCAATCCAGGGCAGTGAGCAGCATGGGGACAATTACCCTCAGTTTAGAGAGGGGGACTCGAGGTTCGGAGAGGTTGAACAGGTTGGCCGAAGTTATCTGGCTGGTTACAAAAGGAACCGAGACTCCAGGGGCCACTACTGTCATCCTGCCTCCCCCTCCGGTTCTGAGCTCTGGTCTGTAACCATGGCACCAGCATCGTGTAGTTCTCCAGCCATTCCTGCCTTGAGAACACTCATCTGGCCTATTTCAGTCCACTGCATGTCCAGTCAAATCTGGAGAGACCTTGTGTCCTACTGTGTGACTCTGCTTCTCAGAGCCTCTCTCCCCCTACCGTGCAATGGAATATAAACCCTCTGCCTCATCAGGCTGTTCGTGTTCATGAAACGTGAAACGGAGAAGCATGCTGTGAACTGCAAAGTGCTTTGCAGAATGAAAGAAGCTGCTGTTATCAGACTCTGTGGGCCTACTAAGGGTTTCTTCAGTGGAAATGTGCTCCTTTACAAATAATTAGCACAGAAAATTAAGGTCTCTTCTCTCAGGTCAAATTTTTAAATCACAAACTACAAGTATCAAAGTCACTTTGAAAAATGGCTTTTCATTTGTCATGATTTTCATTTCCTCAAAGAGAAGGCATATTGTATGAGGCAAAAATCAATGCCTCCCCATAAAAATGTGCCTGCAGACATCCGGCGCTGAAAGCCCTGTGCAGAAGGAATGGAAGTCTATCTATACGATACATCAGTCACATCGAGAATCTGAAAATCGATTCCTTATGGAGTTGCATGAAAAATGCACAATTTTCAAATCAAAATACAGAATAACTGACTATTAGCTTTTAAGATATAAAAGCATGTCTTGCCACCAACAAGAGAAGTCTACACAGATCCCAAGTTAAAAAATGCATTCTTTTGGGGCGGCGCCTGTGGCTCAAAGGAGTGGGTCGCCGGCCCTATATACCAGAGGTGGCAGGTTCATCCCTGGCCCCAGCCAAAAACTGCAAAAAAAAAAAAAAAAAAAAAATGCATTCTTTCTTTTAACAACCCAAATATTTATAATTATTAGAGTATCTTCTATGTTTCAAGAACCTGATCACTCTTCCTTTATCCCATCTGCAACTCACACATTTTATAAACACCAAACCAGAGTCCCCAGTTGTGATAGGAAGAATAAATGAGTGCTCATTACCACCTGTGTGCAGCAGTCTGGGCAAGTTCCCAGAGAAGTGAGGCTGATGAAGACCCATGCCTATCTTCAGGACACTCAGCCCACACATCAGACCGGGGCATGGCAGTCCTCAGCTCAAAGCCTTTCTGTGGTGCTCCTGTCATTCAGAGCCAAAATCTTTGCAGTGTTCCACAACCCTGTGTGACCTGCCCTGGTGAGGT
Source organism: Perodicticus potto (assembly GCA_963574655.1). Lineage (NCBI taxonomy): Eukaryota > Metazoa > Chordata > Mammalia > Primates > Lorisidae > Perodicticus > Perodicticus potto. Next base: position 5,128 of record CAUYRH010109364.1, on the reverse strand, counting down.
ACCCCCTGATGTCACCTCTTTTTACTCTTTATGGCGGTGAAGTAGGGACTCATTTTCATGATCTATGGCTGCTGTAAAAATCACTGCAAACTTGGTGGCTTAGAACAACACAGGGACAAACATAGAAGGTTTTCAGGGCAATGAAAATACTCTAAGTATGACTATATTGGAGGGTACACGTCATTATATACTTAACCAAACGTATAGAATGCACAACCCACCAAGAGTGAACCCAGATGTAAACTGCAGACTTTGGGTGATAATGACGTGTCACCGCAGTTTCCTCAGTTGTAACAGATGTACTACCCTCATGAGGGATGTTGATAATGGGGGCAAAGGGCACATGGGAACTCTTTCTAGCATCTCTCAATTTTGCTGTAACTCTAAAACTGCTCTAAAAAATTATCTTTAAAAAAGATCAAGTCCTTTTTCAAAATTTTTGGGTTTTTTAGAGATGGGGTCTAGTTCTGTCATCCAGGCTAGAGTGCAGCCTTGAACTCCTGAGCTCAAGTGCTCCTCCAGCCTCAGTAGCTGGCATGCACCACCATGGCTAGCTAATTTTTGTTCTTTAAGAAAAAAACATAGGGATGTGGGGTCTTGATACGTTGCCCAGGTTGGTTTCAAACTTGTGCCCTCAAGAGATCCTCCAGGCCTGGCCTCCCAAATTGCTGAGATTATAGGCATGAGCCACCACACCCAGCCCTAAAATAAGTGAAGTCTTTAAATATATATATTTATTTATATATTTTCTTACAACTCTGGAGGTCAAAAATCCAAAATGGTTCTCAATGGGCTAAAATCCAGGTGCCCTCTGGCAGCTTTCCTTCTACAGGTTCTAGGGGAGAATCCATTCTCTTCCTTCCCATGATCCTTGGCTCATGGCTCTTTCCTCCAGTCACCCTCAAAGTCACCAGTGCAGCCTCTTCAGAGCTCTCTGGTGCTGTCCCTTCTCTGCTGCCAGGGCTCTTTCTCTGCCTCTGCCTCCCTCTAAAAACCCCTGTGACTGTACTGACACCAGCTGGATAATCCAGGACAGTCCCCATCTCTAGATCCTTAACTTACTCCCCATCCTTTTCCCACATGAGGGAACACATTCACAGGTCCTACAATGAGGACGTGGATGTCTTTGGGAGCCATTATTCTGCCCACCACAGTCCCCTTCTTACCTATTCTCAGCTCTGTAGCTCCTCAGGCCTCATAGGGCCAAGGAGCCGAGCCAGGATTCAAGAGCACCCTGGTAGGGTGGGGCCAGGCCTCTATCTGTCCTGCAAGGCAGCTGGGCAAGTGCAGAGCTGTGATCACCTCCATGTGGCCAGGGAGGCAGAAAAGGCAGAACTGAGGCAAGCACGGCAGGAAGGTGTGGAGAGGCTCTGAGCGGTGTGGAGGGGCTGGGCCCCATCCAAGTGGAGCACTAGGGCAGACCCCGAGGGTGGCCTCCCCTTGGAATCTCACGGACAGCGTGTGCAAGATGGAGTGGTGGGGGCGGCAGATAGGGCCGGGGCCTCTCAGCCCCAGGGCGCAGGCCAAGGCACAACGCCTGGACCCCACCACCTGCAGAGTCCCATGGGGCCAACCCGGAGAACCTGGCCCCCACCAGGTTGCTGCTTTCTCGCCCCAGTTCCATGAGCGGTTGATATATTTTGGTCAGAATTGTGGAAGAGAAAAACTTCAATTATCCTAATTGTTCAAATACTGTCTTCTAGTAGAAAAGAAACGAGATGTTAAACAAAAGGTGGGCGGTGGTTGTAACAAAGACAGAGTGATCTGGGGGGGAGGCAGGGTAGGGAGGAAGAGAGCTGCTGGGGAGGGGAGGAAGAGGAGGCTGCGCGGAGCTGCTGGAGCAGCGGAGGAAGGCAGGAGCCACAGAACACCCAGGCTGACTGGGGCTGATGACTGCACAGAGGCTCAGGTAGGGAGCTCCAAGCCCAGGCCAGGCCAGAAGATAGTTTGCACCCATGGACTGTGGGGCCTTGAGCAAGAGCTGTTCTCTCACTGGGCCTCAGTTTCTCCATGTGTACTGTTGGGGGAAGAAGAAAGGAGGGACCAGCCTGTTGCTCCAAAGGGTCTTCTGGGACACAGAATCCCCCTCCATTTCCCGGCCCAGCACCACTGCCAGGAAGCCCCCTCCTCCCAGCTTCCTGAGGCTTTGCTGGCTACTGCACCCAGGAAGCCTGGGTCAAGTCAGGACATTGGGAACCTGGAACCAGGGCCAGCACATACCGGGTGACATAAAGGCCTCCAGAAGAAGGCCCCACAGAGGGGGCTGAAATCTAGCGCACAACCCAGATGCCACACAGTACATCCCTAAAGGTCACCACCTCTCCCTGACCTGCCCCTACCCCACATCCATCTCCACTCACCTACTCAGGACAAGGACATCCCAGCTGTCAACACCTAGCTCAGGGTTCCAGACCACCCACACTGGCCTTCTGTGGACAATACTCTCTGTCCTCAGACGAGGTGTGGACCAGGCCCTGCCCTTGGGGCAGAGAGAATGCCATCTTGGGAAGGAACCTCATTGGCCATTTCCTCCTGGGGGGTTCTTAGAGACTATCCTGAGCCTCTGCTCCAGGGTGGCTTTAATGCCTCCTGACCAGGCTGCTGAGAGTGTCAAATGCAGTAACAGGTGACCTACCCCCCCACAAACTGGAAGCCTCCACACAGAGGCAGTATGGTTAGGCTCCATCCCTGTCAACCCTCACGCACAGCTATGATGCCAGATGTTCCTCTGAATTTTTAAGACAGGCCTAAGATAAACTGAATCCATATTCTACTGACCCCATGGGCCAGTCACAGTCCAGAGGAAATGCATTTATGCCACTATTTCTTTTTAATCCTTGGGGCAAACTCAAGAAGCAGGAACTGTTTTACTCCCATTTCACAGATGAAGAAACTGAGGCTCAGAGAGGTAAAGGGACTTAACAAAGAGCACACAGTTAAGCAGTAACCTAGATTCATACCAAGTGTGCCTTCCTCAAAGCCTGCACATGAGACAGGCCTTAAATAGAATGGCCAGGGCTCAGGGCTGTGCTTGCAGAGGCCACAGGAGAACAGAAGCAGGTGCGCTCCCTGTCAGCCAGGATGACGGTCTATGCAGGAAGCAGGGCCAACCTGGGAAGATTCAGAAATGGACCTTGAAAACCTCAGCTAAGAGAAAGAAGCCATATATCATATAATTCCACTTACAGGAAACATCCTGAATAGGTTGATCCAAAAAGACAAGAAGTTGACTAGTGGTTGCCAGGGAATGGGCAGAAATTGGGAAAAGTGGGGAGTGATTGCTACTGGCCATGGGGTTTATTTTGGGGGTGATTAAGATGTTCTTAAACTGATCCTGGTGATAGTTACACAGTTCTGTGAACACACCAAAACCTTTGAATGGGTAACTTGCATGATATGCAAATTATATCAGAAAAAGCTGTTATTTTTAAAAAAGGATATGAAAATGAGTTTGGGCTCTGGGTTAACTGAAGGAGAAATCAGCGAGATAGATAGTTACAAGTCTGAGTTAAATCCTGCTCTACTACTTGCTATCTGTGTCATCTTTGGCAAGTTACTTAACTCTGTGCCTCAGTTTCCTTATCTGTACAATGGGAATAACAATACTTATCTCTTAGGACTATCAGGTTTGCGTTAGATGATGTACATATGTGTACTTTAAAAAGCCTTGTTTCATTAAAAGTTCTAGATAAGTCCGTGCTGTTATTTTCATTATCTGAAGAAACACCAAGCTTTTGCATATTGTTTGTGTAAAGTCGCATACTCTGCTTCATCATGTAGCATGGCCTAAAATGCTTTCTTCTTGGAGGAAGGATTTGTTCAGTTAACAGGCATTCATTTTTGCCTCTACTTTGACGTTCTCTTCTGTATTCTCTTGGAGACCAGCAGAGAAGATATAAGGAAGTGGATTCTAAGATACCATTGAGATCATCCTGCCTTGGGAATAAGAAGTGCAGGCATGGAACATGAACACGCCTGGGCTTGAAACCCCGTTTCCTGAGTGAGGACCATGGCCCCTTGTCAGATGTTTCCTTTGTTTCGTGGTCTGTGAGAGCTGCTTCCATAAACGAGATAAGGCAGCTGAGCTATAAGGATGGGGGACCGGGAAGTCAGCTTTTGCCACTGAGAGGCCAATTTGGAGGTGTAACCCCAAGGTCAAATGTGCACACGATGCTCTGGGCCCACCTGAATCCTGGGCTTCCTCCATGAACAAGCTACTAAGTGGTACACTGTAACTGCCCCTTCCTCTCTCTCAGCAGCCGCATCCCTCCTAGGCAAGGAAGCCTGCACCACTAGGAGCTTGCCTTAGGGACCAAGAGTGGGAGACAGTAAGAAACAGCCTAGGACTTCAGGGCTTGGGTGCTATGAATGAGATCGAGAGACTTGAGACAAGTTATTCCCCAACCTCTTGTTCATTCTCCTAGCTAATTACAGATCACTGGAAACAATCATGTGAAATACTATTAATTCATTCCAGAGGATTGTGTTAGCTGTACCCCCTTGGGTGGGTCTGTTAGTCTCATTCTGAACACCCTGACCAACAATGTAATCAGTTAACAGGGAAAGGCCATTTCATGAAGGAGCAACTGCCGTGTCACATACAGGCACCACACAGGGCAGGTGACAGATGAACACCTATGGAGTGTGTTTTGAAAAAGATTCATGCCCCAACCGATGATCTGTGAAGTCCCACGGCCATTCTCCTTGGTTCTTGTCCCCAACCCAATGCTCAGTCAACTACGAAAATCACAAACTAAATGAGCTGGAAGGGACCCCAGAGACCATCTAGTGGAGCCCCTCTATTTTACCCAGGAAAAAACCGATTTTACAGATGAAAAGTTAACTTGCCCAAGGTCACAGAGCTATTCATGGCAGAGCCGGGAGTCCTAAATCAGCATGTTCAACTGGGCCTAAAGATGGACACCGGCAATCAGACATTCTGCTGGAAGAAAAAAAAAAAACTGTTTCAAGACTTTCTGCTTTTATTTTTATTTTTTAATTTGTTTATGTGCTGGATTACATTTATAGATTTACGTATATTGAACCAGCCTTGAGACCCTGGGATAAAGCCCACTTGGTCATGGTGTATAATTTCTTTGATGTGTTGTTGGAGTCTGTTTGTTAGGAT